>JABCKT010006447.1:0-166674 GCA_018858115.1 Tephrocybe rancida | reverse complement strand
ATGTGGAGTGTACATAGACTTGAGAGTCTACAAAAGAGTCTAAAAAAGAGTCTACATGGAGTCTATGTGGAGTCTATGTGGAGTCTATAGAGAGTCTATGTAGACTCTACATAGACTCCATGTATTGGAGATAGAATAAAAGAGTCTACAAAAAGTCTATGTAGAGTCTACGTAGAGTCTCTCTAGACTCCATGTAGTAGAAATGTGGATTCCAAGAGGATTTTATGTAGACTCTACATGGATTAATGTGGAGTATACCAGGACTTTATGTGGAGTCTAGTGGAGTCTAGTGGAAACCAGGGGGAGTGTAAAGTACTCATAAAATTGTTCATTAAGTTCCTTAGTATTGAACTTGAGGATTATGCAGAAAGGTGGAGTGCCCTGTTCTGCACCCCCATCCCCATATCAGCAGACAGCACAGTTGTCCTCTATGAGTGGGACCACAAGAATAGACATCCTTATGGCCATGCCCATCAACCAGGTGTTGAATCTGTTAGAGGCTCCATGACAGGCGATGGAAACACTGGCTGATTACCATGTGCACCAAGCTGTTGCAGCTTGACAGTGCACTCTTCCCGGATCAGTACTGCATCCACTCAGAGTACCTACAGCATCAGAGACAGCTCCTACAGAAGGAGGGTCAACAACAGCAGGGGATGTGTTTCCACAAATGCCCATGCCCACTAAGGTGGACAAGGAAACTGAATGGATAAACCAAGGTATCCTTTTTTTAAACACTAGTCCATTCAATACATGGACCTGTGACAAAGCTGAAGCCCATGCCTGACCACAGATGGTGTCTGGGTCTAATGTTAAACTGGATGATCCACAGGATTGTTCCATGTATCCCCACCAGACAGGTGGAGGCCAGAGCAGTTCTGGTCTGGCAAATAGCAATTATGCCAGATTGGAGCCCAATCCATTTTATATGGGACCACCAGCTGGCAGTTGTGTACCCTCCAATGGGAGCAGGAACAAGTACTTTACACTCCCCCTAGTTTCCACTAGACTCCACTAGACTCCATATAAAGTCCTGGTAAATCCCACATTATGTAGACTCTTTTGTAGACTCCATGTAGACTCTTTAGAGGACTCTTTTGTTCTATCTTGAGTCTATGTACACTCCACATAGACTCTACATAGATTCCATGTAGACTCTTTGTAGATTCATGTTATTCTACCTGAGAACTTGTGTTATTTTGAAAGTACATAGAGTCTATGTGGACTTCATGTGGAGTCACTATCATGTGATTGATGTGGATGATCTGTAGTAGGAAGCCATGCTTGAGCCTCTTCATCTGTACATCGCAATAGTTGACGAACACCCAATAAAGATTGACGACCATATCTTGTTATGTGATTTAACGATCTATCTTTATGCTCATGACAGGTTTTTATATTCATAGGCCTTTCTCTATCACAGCCTGTTATCAGGAATTTGGTAGCCATTTGTGATTCATGGTGAGCACAGAAAACTCCTCTATAAGCATTGACTAAATCTTCAGAAGAATTTTCAAAGGCACAATGTGTTGGTCCCATTACAGTGCCAACCATTACAATCATTGTAACAGGAGTTCCAAAGTCTTCAGAAGATGCACTATTACTGTCATCATCTGTATCCATATTATCATCAACATCCATTGGATGATTTTCAAAATTTGCTCTTGGATATGCAGAATCTCTGATAGCCAAGTCTGCTTCAGGTCCAGTCAGAGGTGGAACTGATCTGTGTTCATCAACACCCACTATGCATAGGTTTAACAAGTCAGGATTACTTATCAATGTAAACAACATAGTCAGCACTGAGATTAGAGAGATCTTAGAAATGAAATGATTGTTAATGAACTTGGAGAATGCCTTGAATGTGACATCAGGAAATGCATTCATTTCTGATGGACCAGAAGCAGCAACAACACCAGGTGCCAGTGTAAGAATAACCCAGAATCAACAGATAGAAGATGTAGCCATAGCATAGCATAGCATAGAAGTCATTGTCCAGACATTTAAACAACTGCATGCATCAGGAATATGTGAGGGCTCAGGTTTGGCCAGGCGGAGTTGATAATGTTCTCTCCAAATGATGCAAGACTATAAACCCATGAAATGTATTAAATTCACTTGTAATGGCTGCCAAACTTGTGTATGGTGTACCACAGTCCAGGAATGAAATGATTGGCCCTGGGACAACTCTGCCAGACATTGACCATGCTACATAAGTCTGGTGGTAATGGGAGCCATGGTGATGTGATCTCGGCAATACATATAATGATATGATGATATCTACCCTGGCCAACACTGCCTATATTGTGAAGTCCACAAAGTTGGACCTAGTTGGACACAACTGCAATATTGTTTTGAAGTCCAAGCTGATGGACTTCTGACACAGTAGGGGAAGTTTGCGTTTGATGCGCACCCATACATGTCTATATCTTCATTAAATCTATTACATTTCAAGGTAGATTTCCTCAGGCACTGCAAGCGTGGCATATGTCAGTTTTGTGCTTACTTCTTCAACTAGTGATGGTGCCAAAATACATTGTCAGAAGGATGCCCCTCCTCTTGCCTGTACACAGCCAGGAAACATTAGCTTAAGCTTGCAGTATGGGATACTTGATATTGGGTTAGAGAAATATATTACATTTGTGGGGATATATTGTTCGTTGCATTATAGTAAGCACAGCCAACCTAAGAAAACGAGATGTCCATATGGGAGTGGAGGCATATCATGACAAAAATATGTACTTCAAGAACTCCAGGTGTGAATAGGCTATCTGCATAGGGATAGAAGGGTGACAATAGCAGCAGATTCGATAGCCTGCCAGTGAATTCAGCTGAGTATAGTTGCACAATTACTTGAGGAGGGAATTTAGGCTGGGGAAAGTCAACAGCTGCAACACAAGGCAAAATTTGAAGAGGCATGGAAAGGACTCACTAAGAGGCTCTCCCAGCGAGGTATGGCATTGCACAGCTCATCCTTTGACCATGATCCTACCAGAGAAAGCAAGAGTTCACAAATGTAATGCCAAATCGGGGCAACGCTTGGGTGCTGGAACTCTTCGTTGGTGAAAGCAGACATAGTCATTGACAAAGGTACTGCAGTACGGGACTGTGCTGTGTTTGGAGGCAGTTGAAGGGGCCCAGACATGTGCAGTGGCGGCTGAGGGGTGGTGATGCCTGTAAGTGGCAGCTGGGAGGGTTGTAGTGCAAGGTGGATGGCGAGTGCTGGCAGAGAATGGTGAAGTTGACACCTGTTGTGCTGAGATGAGAGCCTCATTTTGTTGCAGGCATTGAGGGTTCAAATATTGCCTGAGGTGTAGAGCTGGCACATACTGCCAGGAAGCCCTTGTCGAGCACATAGAAAAGATGCATGCAATGAGTCAATGGGCTGCTATATGCTCGAGATGTGAATAAATATCAATAAAATATTGCTAAATCAAAAAACAAAAAAACTTGCCTGAAGAAAATTGAGATGGGTGGAAAATCTGAGTGAGATATGAATAAAACATTGTGAAATCAAAAATCAAATAAAACTCACATGAAAGAAGCTGAACAGTGTGGTGATGTTGGGTACCCTCAGGAGGCCCTCGTCAAGGGCCTCCTCAATGAATCCAGGATTGTGAAAATGGGGCTAAATCTGAATGAGATATCAATAAAACATTGTTAAATCAAAAATAAATAAAAACTCACATGTGAAAAGTTGAACTAGTTGGTGATTTTGGGTTTCGGGAAGCCCTTATGGAGGGCTTCCCAACAAATCTGGGGTCGTGAAAATGGTGCGAAATCTGAATGAGATATCAATAAAACATTGTTAAATCAAAAATAAATAAAAACTCATGTGAAAAAAGTTGAATTGGGCAATGATGCTGGGTACCCTTAGGAAGCCCTCGCTGAGGGCCTACCAATAAATCTGGGATCATGAAGATCGGGTGAAATCTGAATGAGATATTGATAAAACATTTTTAAATCAAAAAAAAAAAAAAAAAAAAAAAAAAACATCAGGTAGGTGAGAAGCAATGGACACAACCATGCTCAACTTATATGAAGTCAGTCGACACTATCTTTAGATGGATGGAAGACCCAGCACCGCCAACCAGCACTGATCCACACAACTGTATCTCGGTCAATCTTTCCCTACTTCTTTGATTCATTTTGAAATCCCCAGGCCCCCGCCACAATATCAAGTTACAGCAATGCAAGATGAGATGAAGTCCAAGTTGGTTCTGGAGATGGGCGAGTTCAAGCTATCTTAGCTCGCTCCGACTGGGAGAAGCATCAATGTCTTGTTACAATTATATTACAACTTTGCTCACCGTATTGTCATCTATCCGCAGACTCCAATCTAAATACTGAGATATGATCATGCCGCGAAACTAGAGAGCTCCTGTCCTGCATCTAGCGGGGGTGGGGCAACGGTCACAAGCCGTCACACCGATCGATTGTCGGATACAGATGGAATGCCTCGGAAAGAGAGAACAAGGCTTCAAACATTTTTTTAAAGAGCATGCACTGTGATAAATGACGCCTTTCGGCATAGCGAAGACGCAAGAATAACGATGGAGGCGTCATGTAGACATCATTTCTAAATTTTCTCGTCAACATTTGATTGATTCATAGAATGATGAGCCTGCAATGTGGCGCACCTGGCAACTACCTGGCGATCTACGATCGTTCATTCCTGTGTCCTGATTCAAGATACTGAGAGCGATCCTGTGTTGCCTTGAACAAGCTGGGAAGGTTCAGAACCAGAAAAATGGCAAAATATTATGCTAAGATCGGTCCAGTGCACATTGGTAATGCACTGCATGATCATGCATCCCCTTCCTACAGCCATGGTCACAGTCAGAGGCACTGAGAAAAAGCAGCAACAGAGCTTATATGCATCTAATACAAGCTTTGAATAAGTTCTACTAGGGAGGTAGACGGTACATGTGTGCAACGGGTACTTGCCATCGCCCAAGAGAAGAGGAGAGAGGACATTGGAAGAACCCAAAGACTCATATGACCAGATAAGCGCTGACCAGGCCGGATTAGGCCATCAGGTTTTTGAATGTCAATGCAAACATGATACTTACATTACTTACATTATGGGCGGGATGCCAATGGTTCAGCATTCATCACGATCTTGCTGGGCTTAAGGGGTCTTCAAGTTGCTGTATGTTTGTACTGCCTCCCATATACTTCTGATACGATACTACCTAAGTCGCATTACACCATGGGAAACATGAGCTTGACAGAGGGTGCGCCACGGAAGTACAGTCCAAACGTCCATACATGCCTATAAATGCAAGTTCTCTCAGCACGATGCAGGGCTCTGGTGCAGTGCCTGAGACCATTTAGTGACCAGACTCGGGTTGAAACCTTTTTTGATTTAAAAAATCGAGGCTAGTCGTAGGCATGGCACCAGAACTCAATACAGAGGGCTGTGTGACAGCGCCAATCGCATCCACTTACACGCCCAGAACACGCAGCACGCAGCCACTGGACCAAGGCACATGGTGCCACAGGGGAAATAGAAGACGCCAACACACAAAGCAGCACCCATCCTATGCAAGACTAGCTGAAAATGCGAATAGTTGTCCCACAGAAATTTGAATTCGACGGGGTATGCACTGGGAGTGAAGGAATAGGGTGACCCAGCACCATAAATCAGGTTTTATCAGCACCGGGTACATCGCACCAGAGATATCGGAGAACTTCTCAGCCTGTGTGGTGGGGACATCTTCAGAGGGCTATGTGCGCGGCGTCAGTTTCATCTACTGAGATGCGGAGAAGGGACCCCGCACTGTCACCGAACCAAGGCGGGCAAGATAATCTAATGCCGCTGGGTTCATAAGGCCGAAGCCCAAGCGCCCACCAAGCTGGATTGCATCCACAGACAATACTGTATAGCTAGTTACAATCATTTCAACTGATGGGGTGCCTGATACAACCCATATATATATCCAGGCAGCGGTAATGGTTCGAAGGAGTATACGTTAAACAATTGTTGGATGGAGATAGGTGGGGTGTAAACCATCACCGAGACTCGCTTCATAAGGTTCGGAAAACACAAAGGAAGCCTTGAGGCTGGGCCTAACTTATACATGAAACGAGACAAATAACAACATTCTGCGTGTGTATCACTGCAGAGACGCCATGCCCTTACAAACCAATTCACATGCCCCTCAATGACGACTGGGAATCGTGAGGAGCGAAGGATGCTGCGTGGCTCAGTGAGAAAGCAACCATAGACGGCAGAGTTGGTTTTAAGCAAATTAGTTGGATGCCTTTGTGAAAATGAGCTGAAACTGGGTGGCGACATATTGTACGCGCCAGAGCCGGGAGACAACACAAAATCTAGGAGCTGTGAGATTGCCCAGCACCAATCAGACTTCTGCTATTTTGATCGGGAGTCCTTGTGTGGAATAATCCAGGTTGAGGAACGGAGAAAGTCCACGTCATTTGAGTGTGAAGTACAATGCTTGAGACGCAGTACTCAGATAAGAAAGAATGTGTGTGCTGCGGGCGCTATTTGTTTCATGACAGACTAACAGAGGTCCAGCAACCAAGAAGAGGTGTAGA
The DNA here is from genome assembly GCA_018858115.1 of Tephrocybe rancida. Taxonomy (NCBI): domain Eukaryota; kingdom Fungi; phylum Basidiomycota; class Agaricomycetes; order Agaricales; family Lyophyllaceae; genus Tephrocybe; species Tephrocybe rancida. Next base: position 160,113 of record JABCKT010006447.1, on the reverse strand, counting down.
AACACTCAGCAGAAGACGATGACCTCCATGCTCCTGGCTTGCATTCGAACATGGGAAGTTTCAGGATATCCAGGACTTGGAAAAACCGGCGCTGAAAACGGCAGCCGCCGTTTTTCTCACCGGCGGCGCAAACGGCAATACATGGTGGAGATTCAATACCCAATGAGGAACGCGACTTCGTCAGGACGCAGTGTTTGTTCCTGTACCTTTACGCGTTGCCCCTACATTCTCTCCTTCATAATGTTTCCCTCTACAACTGCAAAATTAAACCACTGTCCTCATGTAGATTGTGCGAAATCCCTTCCAGTACTCCAAGCAAAGTCTGGCCAACACAAGGGCGAGTTCTATGTTGTTGTGAGTACAGCCCACATTTGTTCACCCGTCTAACGCCTTACAAAACACAACCCACCATCAGTGTTTCAACAAGATACAGCATGAAGACAGTTGAAACCATTGGAATTTTAACCTGATCCTCTCAAAACCTTCTGCTACAGCACCCCTCAGCCGTGCCAACCCACCACGCCCTTCTCAAAACAGTACAAAGGAGATGTGCGTTCACCACAACTGTTACAACACGCGTATCTCTACTGCCTGTGCAAACAAAATGTGCAAGTACGACTGTCAGAGATCTGGGTCAAAGCTGCCGTGAAGGGTCACACACCACTGCCTAACAACTCTGAACACCATACTCGGCTGGTGACTGAAGAAGCGCCCACATCACCCAACATCGACCCTTTTGAGGTGTTTGCAGATGGACTTAGTGCTGATCTTTGGGAATCACAAAGGCGGGTTGACGCTAAAGGGCATTTTGCAGCCGAGAGAAGAGAATACAAAGAGCATGCCTTCGAAGAGTACATTGGCTATTCCCCCACACCACCTAGCCCATTGCCTCCACCATTTGACGAGGACATCGAACAAGCAATTCAGCTATCACTTGCCGACAAGCACCTCAACCATGCTGCTATGGCCCTGTTGTCCGCTTCCTCTGTGATGTCCCTTCCTTCAGCATCTTGGGCAATTCCTGGGGCTTTGACTTCCAGCAGTTTGGCTTCTTTGACTTCGGTGGCTCCCCCTCCTTCAACTGCCCAGGTTCAATTACCGGCGTCCAGCACCTCTGCAAAGCAACCTGTTACCCCTCACATGACCCAGCAGATGACTGATGCGTGGATGGTGCAATACAACAGAAATGCAAGTGCTCCTCAACCTCAAGTGAAAGGTAATCGCCGTGGCCTCATGGACCTATCAGAGTTTCAGCGATTCACTCTAATTTGGTTTGACCAGGTAAGTTGTCGTATCATTGTAATTTACCATAAAGTCACGATCTTTCCTCAGAACGGGGAGCCCGCCCGGATTCAATGCGTGCAGGAATGCCCAGGCTGGCCCCGGTGGAAACTCTCTACGGCACCCGAAACACTCAAGAGCCTCAGGCACACTATTGACGCTGTTGACTTCTATTCAGAGGCATACCACTGCTGGGTTGCAGTCAACTTGGACTACAGCCATTGTGTCTCGACAGATGGCTATCTTCTCCTTCGCAGACGAGGTGTCATGGGCTCTGACGAAGCTGAACAACTCATATGTTTCACCAACAAGCCTGCGGAGCTGCATCTGCACTACAACTTACCAGCCGAACGCACAGCTGTACGTGCAGACATTCAGAAGAAAAAGAAGAAGATTGTGCTTGTTCGGGATGACGGCTCCTCGGATGAGGTTGAATTCATAGAAGCAGGTCCACGTTCACTAAAGCGTCAACTAGAGCACGACCAGGTGGACAACGAGCATGTGGCTCAGCGTCAACACCTTGAATCCCCACTGGCGGCTACTCAATCGGGATCGTCTATAGGCTCACTTGTCAACAAGGATTCTGTGCCAGGTACTGGGCTAACTGGATTAGCTATAGATCCGATTGATGTAGATCAAGCCTCTGTGCGATCTCCCGAACCAGGACAGTTTGCGAAGTGGCCTGCTGGCATTCATACGGTCGACATGGTTGCAGCGTTTGCCAAGATGAAGGACCCAGAGCAACTCAGGACCTTTGGCTCTCCCGCAGGAGTTTTCCAAGATATCTTCAATGTCCCATACAAGCTGTCGACCTTCAACGACCAGAAGACAAAATGGAAGCGTGCGGACCATGCAGTGCGTCAGGCTTCCCTGGATGCAGGCCGCTCGCATCAAGGTCTGTGGTCTATGCTTGCAGCTACCGTACCACTGCATGGCCTGCGCCACTGAGTTGTTTACATGTTTATCCTCTTGCGTTCTTTGTATGATTCAATTTGTATTTCTGTTCGTGCACATTCTATACCACAATAATACTCTATACCTTGCAGTGTTCTGTACTATAAACGTCTGTATGTCTGCAGTTCAACATGATGTAGTCTCTTTCTCTCATACTATCAGAGGGGGTGCACGGTCGGGGTGGTGTCCATCGTCATGAAGCTTGGTCACAACCTGTTCATTACGGAGGCGGATCATTTCATCTAGAAAGAAATTGTACTTCACGGGAAGCATCTCCCGACAGATGGAATGATAACCACCAAACCAGACATTCACCTGCTCAGCAATTGAAGTATTGAAAAACCAGCTTTCTCCATTGTCCTCCATCAATTCAGGATAGTTGGAGGGGTTACAGTGTTCTTGACAGAAGGTGTGGGTTGTCTTGTGCTTGTTACAAAAATGGAAAACATCAACACACATGCCAATGTTGTCAAAGAAGGGGTCCTTGTGTGCCATGACTTGCTGCTTTGCATCGCAATTGGTGTCATAAATAAAATGATCAGGCTTATGAGCACCCGGAACCGAGAACGCCTTCTTGAGAAAGACCTGCACCAGTGTCATGTGTTGACCGGGAATATGTGATATCAAAACTTACGAGAACATTGGAAACGGCCTCGGCACCAAAGAATGTGGCCCGGGCATGAATGACACCGCATGGCCGGACAAGAGTCTGCTCGTTATGGGTTTTCCAATGATGAAACTGCACTTTGAATTTGCGATTTCCAGTTGGTGACTTGGTCGCTTCACAAGGTGCTATTGTCGGATCAATGCTGGCAAGTTCATCATTGACGCCCCCCAAACCAGGTGTCCTACTGTTGAAGATCCTCACTTTCCCATCCTCAGCCCCTGCCTCGAACCATTCCACATGCTCATCAGCCTCCTCTGGCAGTGGCGGAGCATCAGGTACAGCCTCATACGGACGCGTAACTTGTGCTCAATTACGTCGTTCCTTGAGTACAAAGGCAGATGTCCCTTTTGCTGTGTGCAGACGTTCCATCTCTGTATGTTCAGGGAGTGCGCACGTCTTGAATTTGAGTCGTCTGCGGCCTTTGCATCCAGTAATAACACATATTGAATTGTGGGACTCATGTTCGGGGCAGAAGTGATGTCAATTGTTGGCTAGCGGGATTATACACCTGAAAACTCCACAGCATGGGTGGCCTAACGTAACTCCATCACACACTATTACATGACATTGGCCTGGTGGTAGGGGCCATGAGCCTGAGCAATGCAGCAGGCAAAACAAATCCTGACGTACGCTGCTCCCCATCTGGTCCTGTATAGACTCGCATGCATCGGTCACAATAGTGAGCAACCTCGTCTTGACCGTAATCAATTACATGGAGATTTTGAGCTTCCATCAACGCTGTAAATCGATCTTTCTGCAGGCCTGTGTGCTGTACATGAAGCTGGAGATTGGCTCGTGCATGGGACTCCCATAAGGTGCAGATAATAAACGCGTCCCACACGTGCTCATTCTTCAACCGAAACCCAAATTGCCATCCAGCCTCTTCCAGTTCACTTTTCTCACATTGGGAGAGAGCAATGTCATATGCCCGAGAACAGTTGTCGGCTGAGAACCTGGTGGGTCACTGTCGATAAGATGGCAAGCACTCAATGACAATTGGACTTACCATCCAATCAGCATCATAGTAGTCCAATTATGTATCACCCTGTCCTCGATGAACTGATGCTCTCCTGCTTGGAAGTATTGTGGCTTTGTGTCGTAGTAGTACCGAATACCACCCTGTACACCATAATTGTTCTGATAGCTCGTGTTGCAGTCTAAATAAATTCAGATCAGTTCTAAACGGTGCCCATAATCTGTTAGCATACATACCTGGGCAGTAGAGGTGTATGGACCAAGCGGGTCGGACACCGTGTGCAAGAGTATAAACGATAACCTGCCGGCTCTCTTCTTTCTTCATTGGGCTTCTTCTGGTACAATTTGGGTTGGTACAGACATGGGATGGTGGATATAGCGAGAGTGACGCTATATGATTTGGTCCAATAAGTAGGCTGGACGACATGTATTGAGAGATACTCACTAATTCCATACTTCCAACCATGGTGCTGAAAGTCTCTTTCATCCACTTCTGCTATCTCAACTCCTTCCATTCCCCATGCTTCCTCCTTGAGAGCCTCCCAATGCTGAGCTACATCATGATAAGGTATACCCACCGCGTCTGCAAGAAACCTGGAGGGACACAAGCTGGTTGACAAAGAAGTATATCTTGCTTCAGAAGAAAAGAAAGCCTAAGAAATTTAATCATTTGTTGAATCCCGAGAGGCGGGAGACCAATCTCGACGCGCTTCATGGCATTGAGCATGTTCGGAGTCGTTGTTGACCCTTGTTGACTGACTCACTGACTGTGCCGTGGCTGCCGATACTGGCATCAAAACCGGCGATCGCATTGATGCCGTTTTTTGATGCCGTTTTTTCCATTTCCCGGATGTCCTCGGAATTTTGGAGTAAGAATTGCTCGGGCCGGTGTAACCGGCGGTGGCGAGTTGAACCATGCCATGTTCTGTGGCTGTGCGCTTTGCATCATATCCCCATCGTCTCGACTTTCTCCTCTTCACCTTTGCCCGCTAGTACTGCAGTTCATACTGTGCAACCCACACATCATCATACGACAGTCTCCCTCGTTCTCTCGATGCTTGCAGTTCCCTCAGCTGGCTTCCACTGCGCATCTACTTCCTAACCCCGCCGGCTTTTCTTTCGATCGACACCACCAGGCCTCACTCCACCTCACCTTCCTCCCGATATCCCTACTACGCTACCTCACGTACCCCTGGTAATCTCCCTTACTGGGATCTACGTGGACCACATCGCCCATATTGCCGTTACCCATCCTCCGTAACCAGACTTCGAAGCTCGGTCGATCTACAGTGATCTCTTATAGCATGACGTTTTGCTGCGGCCGCTCAGGTGTGATAATGACACACCCTTCTCAGTGTAGACACAAAGAAAGTCGTCGAGGGCTATCTTAGGCGATGTCGTTGAATTGTCGAGGAGTTCCGACATCCATAATATACGGGTGAGTGCTCTCTCCTTCTACATCCCTGCATCGCTGATTCATCCTCGCACCATAGCCCACGCAGTCTATCATATTCTCCCGTGAACATCGGTGACATATCCGCATGAATGAAACTCTCACCATGCTCTAGGCCAACCACCAACATATGTCGAAGAATGGATGGAGGGTTCATTGGCCTGGTGAAAAATGTCGCGCATTCTCAATCTCTCGTACACGATGTACCTCTACCCCCTAATCCTGTCGTCTATCCCCTTCTTGGGTTCTGTGTCCCACGTCGCCTCCACATTCACCGATACCTCTCACCCTCCTCTTGTTTGGCTTATATCATCATGAACTGGCCCTTCACTCATCTTATCCCATGCTGTGCCTCGTTATCCGCCGTCCCCTTCCTCCCTTCCCGGATCTACTTCCAATCATGACGTTATCAAGGACCTTAAGGTCTTCGTTTCCGCTCGGATAGTCGTGACGTTCACGCCTCACTACGGGCACATCCACGAGGACTGAAGTACTGCCAGGCTCAACACCATCCGCTGTCCTGTCATCACGAGGGAGCATCACAGGTACCAGAGCCCTTGTACTTCTCTCCTCAGCCCCGCTTCTGGACGCATCCCCTACATATACACCGACGCATGTCAAACGCGAGCCCTGCTGCGTCTTCATGGGTGAACACGCTCACTCACGAGCCATATCTCCCAAAGAGATTAATGTACTCGCCGTAGGACCAGGATCTTGTCCGGGATGCGTCATATCTAAGCGCGGGAGCGCAGGGAGTACGACACGTTGGGCTGCAGCATCTCCTGCGGTTTGAAGTGCGAGTTTCCTTGCAAGTGAACGTTTTCGACCAAGGACAATGGAGGGGTTTAGTGGGATGATTGGGGGAATAGATACGTTGTGAACCAGGGACTGTCGGGCGCGATCGCAAGTAACCAGCTGATTTTAGGGATCAGGTGAAAACAAGTGTATTTAAAAAGGCCGGGAAGGACGACTAATAATGATCCCCTCAGCGACTGTGATTCGCACTCAGGGAGAAGGGAGTTCAATACTCTCGTCTCTCATATAAGGTGGTTGAAGTTTAATCCTTTTCTCGACCGGAATGCTTGCCAATCTCGATTGGGATGTTAGACCACAGGTCAGGAGTGGACAATGCCACTTCGCGCCAATGGGCGCACACGTGGGACATATTGGGGATCCAGCCTATGTTGGGGTGCCTCCAAGGTTGGCCAGAGTAATTGTAGTCGCTGCGAAACGCAGTGGCGAAAGTTTTCGTACAGTCGATAACTTCTTTGAATGTTTTAACAAGAACCTCCGAAGGGATGCGGCACGTGGCGGTGAGGGAATTGCGTCGCTCATTGTAGTAGCGGATGATTGCCTTGTAGTTCGTGGTTTGTTCATCGATGTAGGCCTCTGCCACAGCTCGGGGAGCAGCAGTAGGGAGGGAATGTGCCTTCCACATCAGGGTCCGAGAAAGACTCTAGAATCGAGTAAGGTGTTGCAGTCCAATAATTTATGTCTTCCTCACTTTGCATCATCTTACCTTCTATGTAAGTAAGCCCATTGCGAATGATCGATGAGGTTGGAGAAGGAACAAAGTTTTCACACTGCCACCAACTTGAGGGGGGACGATTAGTGACTAATGGAAGATATGTAGAGTATTATATGGTATGTAATGCAAAGTACGTGCAGGTTGTGTATCTATTTCAAGGAATTTAGCAAATCCCGGTGGACTTGTATGACTGTAGGAGACTCATACATCGATTTAGTAAAACAGTGAGTAATCATGAATCTCACCACACTCCTCACACTCGCATTCCTCCTCCTCGCTGTCGTCATCCTCGTTGACATCTCCACTCCCATCCCAAACCACCTTATCAATGCATTTCCGCAGGCGTTCTACATCCTCCTCATCCACTGCTGTACACTCCTCGATCTCGAGCAGCTGAAGACCCAGCCCAGCCTTCTTCCGAAGCCGAAAGCAAGTCGTCAACCACTTTGCAACATCCTTTCCAGCCTGGGTCGCGTCCATGGCCCAGTCGATGATCGTCAGGCAACGCAGAGACGCAAAATACGGGCGAACCGCCGGAGAATTTCGTTTGGCTGCTGTCCCGCGTCGTAGGAGCTTGAGCCAGAGATACTCATTCGAAATACACCGCAGGTGCTTGAGGATTGGTAAATCGGCGAAAAGCAACAGCGTGTCCTCATCGATGATCGTCGTCTCAAAATCTAAGAACTGTATCCCGTCCCGGGAGAGCGACTGCAAAAAGGCAAGCCGGCTAGCAGATGACTTGTTGTCAAAGAAAATGGAAATGACAGGGTCCTCTGGTTCCGTCTGCACATCGGGAAATTTTGGCTTCCAACACCGTATCACGCTCCCCAATTCGACCTTCGTTATGGCTCCTTCAATTTCTCGTTCAAACTTCTGCGCCAACGACTTCATCGAGGCTGAATCGAAGTCTGGACGTGTGGACGTGAGGTGGAGGACAATGTTTCGAGCACGGTTTGAGAGAATAAGGCGGCCGAAAAGTGACGTGCAGGTGGGCACATCACCGCCGATGGTAAGGCGTTCAAGTCGACCCAAATCTACTGTGACACTGTCTGGTGGTAGTATACCGTGTGAGGCCTGGATGGTATCAATAGAGAGAGTTTCGAGGAGGGGCGTTTGCGAAAGCAAGCCTAGAAGATGGGCTACAGACGGTCTTGCTTGTTCCGGAAGGCGAGAGACGGCGAGGGATTTGAGATGCCTAAAGGCTGGAGTCTCCCATGCAATGGCGCACCCATACATGTCGAGATGGGTGAGCCGTGGGGATCCGGTGATTATCGCGTTTATAAGACTGGCTTTACTCCTCGGTCCAGACGCATCAGTCTCCGTGGAGGATAGTGGCTTTCTTATTTCAAAACGCTCCAGCATGGGGGCAGGCTGTTCCAGTATTGTAAGAAGTTCTGCAAACAGCTTCCTGGTCGCTCCTTGATTGCCGCCACCGTAATCCGATCGTATTTCGAGAGCAAGGTTTTTGACACGCGATAGATGGGAACGAAGAGTGTTCTTCAGGAGTGTGTGAGTGCTTTCGACCGTGCTCGCGTGTCTGGGATACACAACTCCTCGGTATGCGATAGTTAACGGCGCAGCCTTTGATCGCTGAATCATCTCCGTCGCCCATGACGGATTCCCAATCGGTATATTGGTCCATAAGTCGAATGCAGACAACGCTACTGCGCGCCAATGGGAGCAGACATGGGACACCTTCGGGATCCACGTTATTTTTGCCCCTTTCACCGTGTATTTCTTCTCATAACTACTGCTGGCATTTTGAGCATATTTCGCCACCTCACCGAAAATGGTAGCAAGGATCTCCGGAGGAATGCGACAGGTGACAGTGAGCGCGTTATGGCGTTCATGATAGTAGCGAATGATCGATTTGTGGGCTATGATTTGTTCTTGAATGTGTGCCTCGGCTTTATCTCGAAGCGCACTGGTGGAGAACGTCCCTTCGGTTGCGGGATCTGTAAACGTGTCTAACACTTCTTGAGCAAATTTTCTGCGATCAGTGCAGCCACACTCACCGTACATCGTTTATATGCGCTAATATGTGAGTCAGAGTTGAAATTTTGAATACTAATAGAGCGCGAAGAAAGTCGTTTGTGATGATTTGGTGATGATGAAAGTCGGTCGGGACTTGGAAGAGTTGATTCGCACAGCCACCAACCGCGACAGATAGGGGAGGTCAGAGTGGCTGGTTCTGCGCCGGTTCTGTGTAAAATCTTCGGCTGGAGGAACGGAATGTAGAACCAGAATCAACAAGAATCCGGATGACCGAGTTGGCCGCAGTGGAGGAGGATAGATTTTCGCAAGATTTTCATAGTAATCACGAAGGACCGGATCACGATGCCAAATCAAGGAATTTGGTCGTTTTCGAGTTGATTTATTTTTGTCCAATAAGGACACCCATACAGAACCGGCGATTCTGGGTCTTGGTTCTCGCAAAATGAACAAAACGGCCTCAAAATCGGTGTCAAAACCAGTACCAAACCAACATCCTCATCAGAATCGTCGCAAAACTGGTCACTCTAACCTCGCCTAGAATATATTCGACGGTCTGCATTGGGTCCACACGCCCGGCCCACTGTTTCAATGGTTTCGCGGCATATTTAATCAGAATAAAGCAGACGACGAGCATACCATCATTACCAAGGTCTTTGAAAACCCCGTACAAGTTATTATCACAACGCGGGATGGGGCATCCGGCTGCACTGGCAGCACACCACAAACCTATAGTACTACCTATTGCCAGAGCTACGCCTCAAATCGCACTTGGAAACTTAAACAGTTGCCCCCTAGTGAGGAAAATTCGAAGTAAATGAGTGGTAGCAAGTGATTTATACAAACCACACGTACGCCAGTTTAACACAGGAAGTGATCACGTATATCACTATCATCTGCAGTCACGACAATGACATGGGTGCTCGTCGTATTCTCACCCGGCCGCTCCATGCCCATCCCATGTGACCGTCTCGATGCGTTTTCGCAGGTGACCCAGATCCTCTTGATACAATCCTTCGCATTCTTTGAGCTCCAGCAGCTCAAGACACAGCCCGGCCTTGCTTCGAAGTCGGAAGCAAGTGGCCAGCTGGGTTGCAACATCCTTGTCATCTTGAGTCAAGCCCAAGGCCCACTTGACGATTGTGAGTGTCTGTAGGGCTGAAAAAGCCGGGCGAAGGAGTGGCCATGGAGTGACTGAATCTTGTTTGGTTGTCATCCTACGACGAAGGACCTTCAGCATGGTAAGTTCATTTGAAACAACACTTAGGCGCTCGAGGTGTGGTAGATCGCCAACAAGCAATAACGTGTCCTCTTCAATATTGACCACGGTGATTTCCAAGGATCGTAGCTGATTCTGGGAGAGTGACTGCAAAAAACCAAGTCGACCGGCAGGAAAATATATCGGATGCCTAATGTGAATGTTGGGGTCGGTGTATTCTGACATTCGAGGTTCCTTCGACTTCCAACACTTTATCTCGTTTCCTAATACGAGCCTTGAAATGTCGTTGTCAATGCCATGATCGAATCTCTGCCCCACTAACTCCATCCAGGAAACAGAAGAATCATGTTGTGTGGACACTGACAAGATATGAATGAAGATTTTTCGAGCATTCTTGGAGAAAGCGAGGCGGCTGAAAAGGTATGCACAGTCGGACAAATCACCGCGGATCGTTATATGGTTAAGTCGGCCCAAGTTTACCGTGGTGGTCTGCGGTGGTAGTGTACCGCTTGAGGATAGTGGACTCCCGATGGAAAGCCATTCGAGGAGGGGAGTTTGTGAAAGCAAGCTCAAAACCTGAGTCGCAGATGGTCTCAAATTCTCTGGAAGATAGGTGACGGCGAGGGCTTTGAGATGTTTGAAAGCTGCTGCTTCCCATGCCATGCCACACCCCCAAAGTGTAATTTGCGCGACCCGGGGGGATGCTGCGGCTATCCCGTTTGGAAGCGTCACAGTATCTGATAAGTATGAGTTTCGTATGTCGAGATGCTCCAGTAAAGGAGCAGGCTGTTCCAGGAATCCGAGAAGTGTTGTAAAACGCTCCTTAACCATTTCGCTGGCGTGGGATTGGGACGAACTCGATGTTATTTTGAGAGCGAGGCTCGTAAGACGCGACAGGTGGGAACAGAGAACAGTCTTCAGAATGAAATGTGAGCGTTCGGCCTTGGGGCCTGAGCTTCGGGAGCACAAAGATCCTACGTATGATATTGTCAACGGAGCGGCCTTCGAACGCTGGACCATCTCCGTCCCCCACGATGGTTTGCCAACCGGTATGTTTGTCCACAAATTGGAAGTCGACAACGCCACTTCGCGCCAGTGGGAGCACACATGGGACACTCTCGGGATCCACCTCAGGTTTTGCCCACTCTTAGGGTATGGTTCGTAGTCCTCGTTCTCATGACCGGGTGCATTTGGAGTAGCGTCTATCACCCAGCTGAAAATGGCGCCAAGGACCTCTGGAGGGAGAAGACAAGTAACGGTAAGCGCGTTAAGGTGTTCGTGGTAGTAGCGGATAATGGATTTGTAGTCTTTGAGCTTTTCCTGAATGTAAACCCTCGCTGTATCCTGCAAAGCAGTGGTAGGGAATGTACACAATCGCAGGATCTCTAAACGTATCTGTGATATAAATTCAGTACAGTTGTTACATTAAGCGCAGCCAAGTTAAATTTGCCTCACCATGCATCTTTCATACAGGTGTCTACGCGATCTAGAGTTGAAGTTAAAGAGAGAGTTGAGGTGTATCGAATTTAAAGAGAATTATTTTGCACAGCCACCAAGCACACTGCTCTACAAGTCCTCGGAGTGGCGGCATCATTCAAAAGAAAATAGCATCGAAGAGTAGTCAACATGATCGTGAGCATTCACACAAGGTATAAGCTGGTGTAAGGCTAGTTCAAGACTATCGTTAATAGAGGGATCGATCCGCCCACGGGCTCGGGGAACCCATTAATAATAAATATTAATCTCCTCAGCAACTGGGCCTCGCCGAGGCTCAAGCCTATACATCATACTATCCCTTCCATCATACATACCAATAGGTAATGCTGACAAGTGACATGAGATACATCACAAAGACGTGCAGCTCAAACCCTGAAGCGCGTCACCCTAAGTTGATCACAAGTCAGGCGGGAGGTTTTTATGAGGACTAGAGGGTAAAATTCAAATTAAATCGGTATTCATTTTGATTGTATCCAAACCACACGTACGCCAATTCGATACAGAGTCATCTTGCATATTAGCACACTCCACACTCATCATTATGAACTCTATTTGTCCCACTCAACCTTTTCGATGCACGTTCGCAGGCGGTTCGGGTCATTTCTATCCACCCTGAGGCAGTCTTCGAGCTTGAGCAGTTTGAGGCCGAGCCCAGCCTTCATTCGTAGTCGGAAGCAAGTAGCCAGCCAATATGCAACAGTGTTGCCTTCTTGAACTAGATCCATGTCCCAATCGACAATTGTGAGGCTCTTCAGGGCTGGAAAGGACGGGCAAAGGACTGGGTGATCTTCTTCCATCCCATGACGAAGCACCTTTAGCAAGGAATATTCATTTAAAGCAAACCGAAGGCTCCTGATGAGTGGTAAATTGCTAAAAAGTAACAGTGTGTCCTCTTCGATGCCGGGCGTGTCAATGTTTAAGGACTGCATCTGGCCCAGGGAGAGCGACTGCGCAAAATAGAACCAGTGAGGAAACGAGTCATTTGGAAAAGCGATGTGAATGCTAGCGAGCTCCTCTACTGCCGGCATTTGAAGATTCTTTGTCTTCCAACACCATATCCCGGCCTCCAAAACATCGAGCTTCGATACGGCTCCTTCTACGCCATCTTCGAACTTCCGTGCCAATGATTGGAACAAGGAAATGGACACGGAAGAATTGTTGAAGTCTGGTCGTGTGGGCATAAGGTGAAGGACGAGTCGGGCATGCCTTGAGAAAACAAGCCCATCGAAAAGGCAAGCGAAGGCGGGCAAATCACCCAATATGGTTATAATTTCAAGTCGACCCAGGTTGACTATGATATTGTGTGGTGGTAGTGTGCCATGAGACGCTTGGATCCTGCCGATGAGAAGAGATTCGAGGAGGGGCGTATGCGAAAGCAAGCCCAACAGCTGAGTTACAGACGGTCTCGAGTTTTCCGGAATGCGACGGATGTCGAGGGATCTGATACATCTAGAAACTGGAGCTTCCCATGGTATGCTATACCCCAACAATGTGAGATACGCAAGTGGTGGAGATGCGGCCACCCGAATTATAAGCTTCTTTGATTCCAACGTAGTCTTTAGTGAGCTGGTTATTTCAAGACGCTCCAGTAAAGGAGCAGGCTGCTCCAATATTGTAAGAAGCCTTGTAAACCGCTTCTGGATCGCTTCTGATTCATCGAACCCGTGATTCGGCCTTATTGCAAGTGTAAGGTTTCTAATACGCGACAGATGGGACTGAAGCACACTTTCCAGAACAGCGTGGGACGCTGCAGCCTTGGCCGAGCGCTTGAAATACCAAGTTCCTCCGTATGAGATTGTTAGCGGTGCAGCCTTCGAACGCTGGACCATTTCCGTTGCCCACGATGCATTGTGGATCGGTATGTTGGACCACAAGGTAGGGGTAGACAACGCCACTTCACGCCAATAAGAGCACACATGGGACACCTTCGGAATCCATGTTATAATTGGCGCTTTCGGATGCAGGTGTCCGCTATAGTCACGGCGGGTGTCATCTTTAAGATATTCCATTACCTGGCTGAAAATGGTGGCAAGGATTTCCGGAGGTATACGACAAGTAACAGTGAGGGCATTGAGGCGTTCGTGATAGTATCGGGTGATCGATTTGTGGGATTTAATCTGTTCTCGTATGTACACTTCGGCTGCTTCTCGAAGAGTAATGGTGGAAAATGTGCCTTCAGTTGCAGGATCTTTAAACGCGTCTGCCATACACTGTTACGTTCCTGCGATTTGGTATGGCCTAGTTGATTTTTCCTCACCAGGCATCGTCTCCGTGTAGTATGCAATGGAGAGTTGAAATTCAGACGAAAGCAAGGGGAAAGCAAGATATTCGACTCGAACGTAAGGACTAAAAGTGTTTTGCACAGCCACTACTAATTGTTCACACCCCACACCCCAACCAACCGTAACAATAAAATGGTTCATATACACTGTTGCGAGACGCCGATAGTCACGACATCAATACATTGAAAGGACATTAACATTATTAACGCAAGTCATCACATAAGTATAAGACAAGTAATACAAGGTTATCATCCGAGACATCAACTCCTCCCTTGAACCTCCTTGAACACAAACCGCGGGACCCCATCATCCTGCAGCACCCACCGCCTCTCAAGCCTATACCCCTTCCTCTTCGGCATCCACACACACCTCACATACCAATACCCGACCCCAACAAGCGACACGAGATACGCCACTCCAACATGCAGCTAATAGTAAAACCCCCAAAAAATGCATCAGCTCAAATTGTTTTCGTCAGAACGTGAGGAAGGTACACACCCAGTACGGGAGGCGCTCGTACACCCTGGAGCCGTTCGAGGGCGGGATAAGTGGGATAACGACGAGGAACACGTTCGAGAGAAAGAATATGACTATGATGGGCTTGGGCGCGCGGAAGGGGGGGTTCCAGCCCCATTCGCGGTAGGAGGGCGTGTAGAGAAGGAGCAGCCCGATTGCGACGAGGGTGTTGATGATCGCGGAGGAGTAGGACGACACTAGCGGGGATCAGGTTAAGTCCGAAGGGAGAATAGGATGGGGGCGGGGTACGTACAACTGATCATGAATAGATACGCGTCGCCTGGTGGTGGGCCCAGCATGAAGGCGCAGGAGACGAGGTACTGCGTGAATAGCCCGGCCAGGGGTGCGTTGAAGGGTTTATTGCTCGCGAAGAAGGAGGGGTAGGGGAGGATGCCCTCTCGCCCCAGTTCCTGGACAACTTTGAAGGATGAGATCTTGCCTAAATTTTGGATCGCCGGCGCACGTACCTCGTCCTTGAGTAAACTGTCCTGCAAGTAGATTGCCCAAGACGGACAAGGCAACAAATACGCTTAGTGCCTGCAGGATAACAGTAAGGTCAGCTGGCGTTCGTTAGGATGGATGAATGGTGGCTACCTTTTCAGTCGTCGGGCCGAACAGGTTTCGAAAGAACAAAGCACTGCAGGTGGAGGATAACTCATCAACATATGGGTCAAGCTCAAACATGGAAGTGAAAGACTCACGCAACGATCCTCCGACTACCGAGAATATCATCTTTGGATACAGCCGCAAAGTACGCGATATTAACGAACATGTACACCATCGCGACAAAAAACATCGCCAAGGGGGCCGCGCGCTTGATCGTCCGTATTGGATCCCTAACCTCCGAAAGCGCGTAATTGGCATTCGAGTACCCAATGAAGGACCTGCGTACGGCCATACGTAAGGCACACGCACACGCACACGCGCCGCCCAAACGCACCATATGACACTATACAGCCCCGTCACAAACGCATTGACCCCCGTCCCGCTGCCCTCCCAGAATGTCTTCCACTCAAAATTCCGCGGTACCTCGTACCCGTCCCTCACGGCGAACCCAGGTACACGCGCGAGGCAGAGGAGCCCAGAGAGTGCGATTGCGCACAGGATGAGGAGTTTCGAGAACCCCAATGCGTTTTGGAGGCGGAGCCCAGATTTGTGCGTCGTCCCGTGCGCGAGGAGGCAGAAGGTGAGGCAGAGGAAGGCGACAAGGCGGGTGTTGTAGAGATTTGGGGTCATGTTGAGGGAGTGGATGACGTCTGGGTGGTATTTGAGATTATTTAGTGGAATTGGAAATGGTATGGTACGGCGGTGGACGTACATTCGCCGAATACGACACTGTTGGCGGCTGCTGAGCCCTGCAATTGCGGTGAGGTTGAATTCGGGGATATAGATACGGATGGTCGTACCGTGATCAGGGCGTAGACCGAGAACGCGCAGGTCATCATGAACTTCGGGCGACGATAGATGAACTCGAGATAGTTCTTTTCTCCGCCGCTTCGAGGAAGACCCTGAGTTACATGAAGATGGCATATTGTACTAAACACACAGGAAACTTACCGTTCCAAGCTCAATGTAGACCGTTGTTCCTGCTGCGGCAATAAGGGCCCCAACGAGCCACATTATTAATGCGACTCCTACACTGCCAGAGGTGCGTAGGATGACACTCGGTGTTGCGTATATCCTGAAGAAGAAATATTCGTGACAATTGGTAAGACTTCAAAAGCAGGTGGAGACTGACCCAGTTCCGATGACACGATTGAATATGAGAAAGACGACGCTAAATAGGCCTAGTTTTCCATTGAGTCCCTCGCAATCCGACATATATAAATAAGACATCACCTAGTTGGCGTTTGGCCTGCGGTATGTTATCGAACGACTCTCCTGCTCGTCTATCTAAAAAATGAGCATGCATGAGAAAGTGAGAACCAATTCTCAGTCATTCCGAAATACCTTCACCGTCGCCTCTATGGATGGCTACTCCGTCTAACGCGCTTCCATGACTGGGAGCACTGGAAGAAACCTCAGGATCCGGAGAGGTGCCGTAAGCTTTGACGCCATTTTGGCCACTTAGAAGGGGTTCAGCGTCATCAATGCCCTCAGAGGACATTGTCAGACGACAAACAACGTCGAGGAGGTCCGAGAGCAAAGGGAGATAAGGAATGGGCCATGACGGCGAAACTTGGGAACCTAGCCTAATCAAGTTGTTTGAGGTTGTGTGCCAACTTTTTTTCGACGCGTTTGCCGCCGTTCTCCATATGCATGATTGTCTTTCCTCACCTCTTATTCGATCTCTCTTCATAACCACGCGTCGTTCAGGCAGAGCGCCATATTTGGCACACCGCAGCAGACAGGAGAAGCAAATTTCGAACATTTCGCTGTAGTTTGGCAGGATAAGATGGGTCAAGGGTTTTGCGAACAAATCCGATGCAGGAATCAATGAAGGCTGTAAGTGCTCACTGCCTCTTGAAAGTATCTGACTTCAAGAGGTTCTAATCGATATCATTATCGCAGGTTTGCAATTTCATTCTCTCAATAGTTTGAGTACGTTGTATCTGCATTGTACAAAGGTGAGTATCATGATTGATTTTTTGTAGACGATAACTCAAATGTGTACACTAGCAACTACACGCGTTTGAACGCGTGCTATGTACAATAGCGTGTTATTCAAAACTTCGAAGGCCTTGTCGTTGACACGAAGCTCCAGGATGAGCCAGCCGGCACTGGGCGGCCCGGATGCTGAAACTTTTTCGCGGTCTTTCTGGCTTGTTCTTGCGCCCCTCCATGTTGTTCTCGACGTTCGCCAGCCCATATTTATCCAAGGCGGCGTTCACGGTGATCCACAAATTTAGACTGGTTACTACACGTCAAGTTCATCATGGCCTGGATCGCAACAAGTCTCACGGTACAGGTGGGCGTTGAGTGGGGCGTGACGTCAAACTCCTTCCCTCTACATCTACTGCGCTCTGCTAAGCGACCATCGACCCATGTCGAACCCATCGCCCATGGTGCAGAAAACCAACGAGCGCGAGGTCACTGACCCCGTCACCCACCTACCACTTCTCGTTCACGACCATGCTTCTGTGAAGCTCAACGATATTCCAGTTCACCCGCCGAATGTGCAGGGCGAACTTTCACCGACCCATCATGACAAGCACGAGCAGACGGACTCCAAACAACGGCATGCGGCGCTTGAAAGTGTTCTAGAAGGAGAACTTCGCAGGAGGAGATGGCGGATACCGGCTGATTCAGAGGTGGAGAGCAGGACGAAGATAGAGACTGCAATCGTTGCAGCATGCGCCACTGCCATTGCGGGACCTGTGGGATTGATTGGATTGTGGATCTGGAGCAAGATTTTGGGACGGGCAGGGTTCGGCTGGTTAGAGCTCCTTTCCGGGATTTTCGGAAGTCTGGTGCTGGCATTAGGCATTGGAGCCTGCGTTCTCTTCCTACCTTTGGCAGTGATTCTTCAACATTTCCGAGAGGTCATTCAGCCTCAAGAACAAGAACAGGAACAGGAACAAGAACAAGAAAAGGTTGATGAAAAGGTACGCGCCAACCACCATCCATTGCACCGGATAGCGTGGCTGACCTCGAGATCCCCAGCCCTCCAATCCCAATAACCCAAAAGCACCAACCCACGACTCACCCGAATCCGCAATATGGCTCAACTCCCTCCTACACAGTCTCTGGCCCATCGTCAACCCCGCCCTCTTCACCTCCATCTCCGACATGCTCGAAGACGCTTTGCAAGCCTCCCTCCCTAAACTCGTCCACGGCGTGCGCGTTGCCGACATCGGACAGGGCTCCGAGCCCCTGCGCATCCTCGGCATCCGGTGGCTCGATGCCGGGCGCGCAGGGCACTCCATCGGCGGTATGAAAGCTGAGGAAGGGGACTTTTTTAATCTCGAGGTGGCGGTGGCGTACCGCGCGCGGGGCGCTGATAGTAAAGCCAAAGGACTGAAACTGAAGGACCGCGCGGGCAACGCGC
This sequence comes from Tephrocybe rancida, assembly GCA_018858115.1. Classification (NCBI taxonomy): domain Eukaryota; kingdom Fungi; phylum Basidiomycota; class Agaricomycetes; order Agaricales; family Lyophyllaceae; genus Tephrocybe; species Tephrocybe rancida. The sequence goes on along the minus strand of JABCKT010006447.1, from coordinate 141,761 downwards.
ATTTGTTGATGGAGTTCCTCGTTCCGGGGGGCGTGGTGATACCCGTGTGGGTTGAACTGACGGGGCTCCTCGCGACCGCACGCATGCGCGTACAGCTCTCCCCCAACCCGCCTTTCTTCGCCCTTGCAACCCTTACCCTGCTCGGCCAGCCAAAAATCAACATGGTGTGCACGCCCCTCGCGAAGAATTTTTTGAATGTGATGGACGTGCCTGGATTGGCGGGGTGGATCCAGCGGGCGATTGACGATGCAATGAAGTGGTACGTTGCCCCGAGGAGCTTGACATTGGACTTGAAGACGCTCCTCACGGGCGGGAGGAATACGGATACGAATGCGATGGGGGTGCTGGTGGTTACTGTGAGGTGTGCGAGGGAGTTTAAGAATGAAAGTACGACTTCTTTGTTGGGGTTGAAGGATGTTGGGAAGGGAGATCCGTATGTTACTGTTGGGTGGAGTAAGTGGGGGAAACCGCTTTGGTCTACGAGGTACGTCTTTTCATCAGGTCATACTGCTGACGTCCGACTGAAATGACACTCAGGATCATTCAGAGCGAAGCGAACCCTACATGGGAGGAAACAACAGCAATTCTAGTTGGACCGTCTGAGACGAATGCCCAAGAGTCGCTCAGGCTCCAGTTGTGGGATTCTGGTGCGCTCACTTCTATCCTTTATGTGGTCCCTTTCCTGAACCTGTTGCAGATCGCTTAACAGCGGACGATCACCTCGGCACTGTCGACTTTCCACTGAAGGAGATCATACAACACTCCACGAACCGTTTCTCTGCCCGCCAAGATCGTCTCAACAAGATCAACGGCACGCCCTTGCACGGCATTCTCTCCTGGGAATGCGGCTACTTCAGCAAGACGACGCTCGAGCAGCATCTCGACGAGCGGCACGGCGACATCGAAGGACTCAAGAAGCACATCGAGGATGACGCCGAAAATAAACTTCGAGAGGCGAAGACCCGTAGCGACGAGACTGGGGAAGTCGACCAGCAGAAGAGGCAGGATCTCGCGGAGAAGACGGAGGAGATCATTGCGGGGTCAAAGCCTAGGGAGGAGTGGCCGAGCGGGATTGTGGCTATTAAGATCGAGCAGATTACGGGACTTGAGGTGGAGGCGACGAGGCAGAGTGGGGTCAAGGGGGGTGGGGAGGATGAGGAGGCGGAGGATCTTCCGAGCGCGTACTGCACGGTTATCATCAACCACCAGCGGGTGTATAAGACTAGGACAAAGATGAAAGCGAGCAATCCTTTCGTGAGTATTGTCTATTGTCATTCCATGTTGATCCCTCGCTCACAATATGACAGTACGATGCTTCAACGGAAAAGTTTATTCGCGACTGGCGATCCACAGTAATCATGATCGCCGTGCGCGATGCGCGTATCCACGAGATGGACCCCCTCCTCGGCGTCGTCGTTCTCCCTCTCCACACACTCCTCACTCGCCGCGGCGTCTCCTATTTCACAGACTCCTTCCCCCTCGTCGGCGGGATCGGCTACGGGCGCATGCGCCTCTCCCTCACCTTCCGCAGCGTGCAGCTCCAGCTCCCCCCGCGTCTCATAGGGTGGGACGTCGGCACTCTCGACATCCTCCCCCGCACCAGCGCCTCGCTCAACCTGCCGCCGGACCTTGCCGCATGTCGCCTAACATTCCGCACGCAGCATGGAAAGGCGAAAATGACGGCGCACCTCGAGGGCGGATGGCGTCCTCGGAAGGCGGAGCAGAACTTAAGGTTGGCGGTAACAAAGCGATACGCATCGTGCCTCATCGTGGAGTTCCGCAAGCACAAGCATAAGATGGGCTTGGGCTCGGATCGGACGCCGGCGTTTGCGGTCCTTTGGCTTAAGGACCTTCCGGATGAAAGAGAGGTTGAGGTGCCGCTTGGGGTGCATAAGAATGCTGGGGGGGCGCTGGCGAGGGCTGCGGCGAATTGTACGGGGGATGTTGGGGAAAAGATCGGGGAGATCACGATTAAGCTGCGTTTGTGGCCTGGGCTGAGCGGGTATCACCAGGGCGCTGCGGATAAGGATGTGCATATGGAGGATGTGATGGAGGTGCTGGATTGTGCGGAGGAGTCGGGCGAGGTTGAAAAGGACTTGTTGTTTGAGCACGCTCATGAGGTTGAAGCCAGTTCTGAGAGTGGAGAGGACAGCAATGACTCTGAGAGGGGTGCGGGTTTCAAGGCGTTGAGGAAGAAACAGGGAGAGCTCCACAGGAAACATCGAGGTCTGATGCAGTGGCAGGCTGCGAGGAACTTGGCTTGGGCTGGACGTGGAGTTGAGCATGCAGCTGATAACGTGGCCGCGAAGATAACGGGGGCATTCAAACACCACGAACACGATTTGGGCATCGAGAAAGAGGTCTGAGTTACTCGTTGCGTAAGTTGACTGGGACCATGCCTCCGACTTGCCTCCAACTTGCCTCTATATACTCTATTCAGATTCGGTCCTGGTTTCGATGTTTCGCAGTTTCAACGTATTTCCATACACTCACCTTATTTCTCTGCACCAAAGCCCCTGGAATCCCAACTTTACAGTACTCTGTATTCATACAACAATGAACATTGAAGATGACTTCAGTTCCGCCAACGATCTTCACACAAATACAACGGATTAAGTCCATTCGGAGAATCCACTTTACTGTTACTACTTCCGCAGTTTCTTCCTAGCCTACCATCGTTTAGCTTCATTGAAACCTACTCTGATACAAGGTAAATAGTTTTTCATTGATTACTAGATCGCTCACAACACAACTAAATCACGTCAAAAGGCAGCACACTCTGCTGAGTTGGTAGCCATGTTATGGCCTCTTGGCACCTACAACATTCGCTCTGCGCGCCTTATCAAGTTGTCTGAGATGCACTTGCGTGACTCTCCTCGTGCTCCTGACATGAGACCTTCAACTCCTCGAGTCCTGTCAACCAATCTATCCCCTCACAGTTCAAATACTCGAGGGACCTCTCCCGTTACTCATCTACCGGGTGCGGGACAGTATGCACTAGATTCGTATCGCGTCTTTTGCACGGTGAATCATCCCTCATCGTTAGACGAGTCGAAAGTGGTAATGCCCACTGATAAAGAGTAGATTCGATACCCGGTGAGCTTAAATAATCCGAATATTTCTCTAGTGGGTCCTGATTGACACAAGAAGTGGAAATGGGCCTTCGTCGAGCGCAAAGAGTGGATACCTGCAACTGGCATCATACTTCCAGCATCATTGTCGTATCTCAACACCGTAATCCCCAAACCCGAGGGTGCCTCGCATGACGCGTCACGGTCTTTGACCATTCCACAAACCCCAATGCGATAACATAGCGATGTTTCCCAACCAAATTGAATCAAAGTTTTGGGCGTACCAGTGGCTGCCAGCCGACGCGCTCCACCTGACGGGGATGTCATGTAAATCAATGTCGCAAAGTGGTTTTTGACCTACCATTTCAGGTTTTAGGTCTTGTACCGAACCTGCACCCAGAAGCCTCATCGCGGTGATAATTTCTCGTTCAAGAAGGTGGACGATTTTTACTACTCCTGGAACACCGTATGCCTGCAGGAAAGCATCAGCGTGAGCGGAAGGGAGAGAGAAAGGGCGATTACACTCTGAGCGTAAAGGAAGGGACGACCTAGGCCGACTGCGCGAGCTCCTAGACAAAGTGCTTTAACAACATCTACGGTTGGAAAAAAAAAATGCGTATCAGATGTGAATGCAAATCAGCAACGTCTGTTACCTGTGCCCCGCTCGATTCCGCCTAGTTATGTAAGAATGGCGAACACATCATACTACAAGATTGTACACACCGTCAATGTAAACTGGCTTTCTTGATAAGCGCAACAAACAAGGATGTGAGCTTGATGCTTACCCTCTAGCCCGTCAAACACATCGGGACGTTGTTTGCGAAGTCTATGAAGGACCTCCAATGGGGGGAAAGAGCTGTAGCGGTCAAACGTAGGAGTCAATGACTAGATCTTGATGGTGGTCGAGAGGCGTACTACTCGAGTTGCCGACCTGTGCTACCTTCAGTGCTGCCAGCAGGAACATTATCTGAGAGTGCTTACCACCGTGATTAGAGAGTAGAATACCATCCACTCCAGCTTCAGCAGCGAGCACTGCATCCTAGGTAACCGAGTGAGGTGTTGGATGATGAGTGTAAATGCTGCATCTACCTCCACAGTTTGGATACCTGACAGGATCAGCCTGAGACGAAAAAGTGGACGTTTTGACATTACCTTTGATAACAAGGGGGAGCTTGGTGATTCCACGTAGCCATGGGATGGTCTGCGAAGCCTGGTAAGCTGGTTTTGCACATAGAGAACAAAGAAAGTGCACCTTTTCCCAAGTCATATCTCGATCATCGTTGGCGACCAATGCTCCTGCCGTACCAAAACCAGCATCGCCGCTCTCGACGTTGTCTTCTGTCTCTGGATGGTACTCAGGCTTTCCTGATTCCATTTCATCAAGAATCCAAGGTGCCCGAATGTCCTTTTCTCTGTTCCCGGGGACAAGAGCATCTACGGTCAACCAAATCGCTTTATACCCGAGTTTCTCCACTTCTCTCACGCGTTTCTCTGCAATGGAGTCATTGACGTTTTTGTAGAGCTGGAAGAACAGGGGTTGTGAAGGTGCGGCGGCATCCATGATTTCCTCATAGGATAACGACGCGTTGGAGGAAACCATCTGGATGATATTGGTCTGGGCTGCACCTCTCGTCAGATTGGCCTCGCCTGTCGCAAACATTATTGTTACTCTAGTTTTATGTATATAGAAAGACTAACCTTCTGGATGACCGAGCTTTGCAAGACCAGCTCCAGAAATGAAAACCGGAATGGAAGATTTGTAACCAAGGATTGATGTTGAAGGATCACAACGCGACACAGGTCGCATGACACGCGCATGGAAGAAGAATCGCCTGAACGCATGAGCGTTTTCCTGATAGGCTGGAAAGATGGTCGTTGGACATACAATTTGTTGGACGCGGCTGGGCTTACTCATCTGGTCATCCGATGCAGAGGAATAGTATGCTGATGTCTTGGATGACAAGACCTTTCTGGCAACCGCCTAGGGGGGTATATAAGCACGCGCGATGCGCTGAATATGAGAGAACTGACCTCCATGTCAGCTAGGTTGAGGATGTGATTAAGGGGCGGCCTCTGCTTGAGAGCAGTTTCAACCCTTAGTTCATCCTTTGTTTTTTGCCTGCTTCTTTGGGCCTCCGTAACCATGAGTGCAGCATCAGAGTCCAGCGGCCCCAAATGTTTGGAGGCAGGCAAATTTTTATCTAATGCATCGGGTGGATGGATTGGTTCGTACGCGCGGGTCGCGTCTCTCCCTGCATACTTCAGTATGATGCCGGAACCACCCGGATGTTCCTAGAGCGCAACTCGACATTTGATACCACCATGTTTGCGGGGGACGCACATTGAGGAACTCCGTAACGTCGTATACACGATTCTTGATGATAACCCAGCAAGACCTTAGGAAACGATATCAGTTCAAGGTGCATAAAAAGGGCAATACACTGCTCACTCTGCTGACTTGTGTTCCGCAACTTGTGCAAGGGACCAGGATGTCATTTTGGTATAGGTCAAAGGCCTGAATTGCAGGAAGCGATGAAGACGGTCTGTCTATCAATTCATGAGTATCCAGGAGAGATTGAATCATGCTCAGACTGCAGACTCACGTAAAACTTAGTCACAGTAATTTGAATACATTCCACCTGATCAACCTCATGGAAACCTCGTGTCGCTACAAAAGTTGCCAAAATTCGGCGGTCGCGGGGGGATAGAACAAGACTACTCATAGTATGCTTACTAGTACTAGCGTATGTACGTCTGGTACGGTGACATGGGTACAGATAATCATTTTTCTATGCAATAACTTGTCCGTGGACCCAGAGTATATTGCTGGCATTATGTGGCCAAGGGGCATGTTGTTGAATTTCTTGGTAAGCACCAAGTAAGTACTTCCTCGGAGTCCCGTTACCCGTTGCAGCTTTATGCATGTACGAGCTTCCTCCCCATCCCAGGCTCGACTCTCCGGGAGAGAATAGGATGGGCCATGTGACGGGGCACCAACAGGGCCTTGGGATGGTGTGGCAGTATGCATATACTGTGCGCTCGTGCTCGAGTAACTCGGAGGCCGTGTGCACGCGCGGGGAGCGTGAACTTCTAGGGCTGGCACACGTACCGTAAACGGTATCAGAACAGTGTGTGCTCTGGGAGGCGTGGGTGAGTTTCAGAGGGGAGGTGTGCAAGCCGAAAGCTTCTGGTGACGCGGGTAAGACTGAAGGCTCCAAAAAAGTTCGAACAGGTTTGAAAACGGTTGTAATGTCGTGTGAGAGAATCAAGAGTGCCACGCGCCCAATGGGGTGTGGGCGCACTCACAACCATGCTGGTGATAAAGCCGGTGGATGGGAGGTGCGGTGCGGCACCGCGAGGCACCCGGCGTGCACGTACGAACCTTCGTGGACGCTGGGAGCATTTGGTGACGATCGAACTGGAAGGCGGCAGCCAGGGGCGACCGCTGAGCCTCAAGAGCGCATCCTTGAAAGCTCTAGACGCTGTTGAACCGTAGTTAAATGGTGACGATGGAGTATGGGATTAGTGAGATCGTGGAAGACGGTTAGGACTAGTTATCTTAAAGCTATCCCGCTTGTAAGGTCTTTGAACGCCCCTCTACCTCGGCCCACCTATGAGAGCGCCTCACCTCGGGCAGAGCAAAGCGCGACGCCCGATGTGGTTCCCGGGCTCAAAAGAAAGTCTGTAAATGGGTGTGGAAGGTTAGCACGGTTTGAACACAATATAAATGAAAGGAAACAAGGATATCATACCAAGCTGCACACATCGAGGAGAATTTCGACAGTAGGAAATATTTGTTCACTTGGATTCGAACCTGGGCCTGGGCCTTCGTTATTAGGTTAGTCCAATACAAATGGTAGGCAGATAACGTAGGCCACGCACCTTGCTTTTCCGGGTACCCAGGCGTCCTCCTCAAGCTACAGCCGCTACACAGCGCTGAGGCCCGGTTCTAGGTCAAAAGAATGTCGATATGCATGGGGGCGAAAAGGGAACACTGTTGAAGTTGTTTGTAGTTGTGTGCCAACGCTAAGTTCGTCGCGTCCACCCAGTGTGGCTTTCTTTCTCAAACCTCCTACTCGTATAATATATATCCATGTGCTGTCGAGGCAGAACGATATGACTTCTCATCCTTTTCGGATGCACACAAGGAGTTTCTGGCTCCCCCGTAACGCCCAGCTATAGTAGGAGAAACAGATTTGACAATCTCGCTGTAGACTTTGCCAGATTCGCAATTGAAGGGATTTCCCAACGAAACTGATCCAGTAATCGATGAAGTATGTAAGTGCTCGCTGCCTCTTGTAATTTTAGGACTGTAGGAGTTGCTAATCCTATTATCATCATAGGTTTGACATATCGTATCTACAATGGTGAGCAACATGATTCACCCCGCGTTGATGAAAACTTGACTTTACAGTAAATACTACTAGGACTTCAATAAGACTAGAAACTACCCCGCAACAAGACACCCTGCAAGCCTCCCTCCCTAAACTCAAGCACAGCGTGCGTTGCCCACATCGGGCAGGAAGCAAAGCGAAACTCACAACGACGGTAATTCTTGTTAGGCCATCTGAGACGAATGCCCGAGAGTCGCTCAGACTCCAATTATGGGATTCCGGTACGTTCACTCTCCTTGTACGTGGACATGCCCCTCACCTGGACCTCTTACAGATGGACGATCACCTTGGCACGTCCGACTTTCCACTAAAGGAGATCATACAACACTCCACGAACCGTTTCTCTGCCCGCCAAGATCGTCTCAACAAGATCGATGGCACGCCCTTGCACGGCATTCTCTCCTGGGAGTGCGGCTACTTCAGCAAGACGACGCTCGAGCAGCATTTCGACAAGCGGTACAGCGACATCGAAGGACTCAAGAAGCACATCGAGGACAACGCCGAAAACAAGCTCCGAGAGACAAAGACTCGCAGCTACGAGACCGGGGAGGTCGACTAGTAAAAGAGGCAGGATTCAAGCCGAGAAGCCACAGGAGATCATCGTAGGGTCGCAGCCCAGGGAGGAGTGGCCGAGCCGGAGTGGAGCTATCAAGATTGAGCAGATTATTGGGCTTGAGGTGGAGAAGACGAAGCAGAGTGGGGCTGAGGAGGCTGAGGACCTTCCGAGTGCGTATTGCACGGTTATCATCAGCCACCAGCGGGTGTATAAAAACGAGGACGAAGATGAAAGCGAGCAATCCTTTCGTGAGTGTTGTCCAGTGTCATCCCATGTTGATTCCTCGCTCACGGTGTGACAGTACAACGCTTCAACGGAGAAGTTCATTCGCGACTGGCGATCCACAGTCACCATGATCGCCGTGCGTGATGCGCGTATCCACCAGACGGACCCCCTTCTCGGCGGCGCCATCCTCCCTCTCCACACACTCCTCACTCACCGCGGCGTCTCCTATTTCACAGACTCCTTTCCCCTCGTTGGCAGTATCGGTTACGGGTGCATGCGCCTTTCTCTCACCTTCCGAAGCGACGAGCGTGCAGCTGCAGCTCCCCTCGCGTCTCATAGGGTGAGACGCCGGCACTCTCGACATCCTTTCCCACGTCAGCGCCTCGCTCAACCTGCCGCCGGACCTCGCCGGATGTCGCCTAACATTCCGCACGCAACACGGGAAGGCGAAAATGACGGCACACCTCAAGGGCGGGTGGCGTCCTCGGAAAGTGGAGCAGAACTTAAGGTTGGTGGTGACGAAGCCATACGCGTCGTGCCTCATCGTGGAGTTCCGCAAGCACAAGCATAAGATGGGCTTGGGCTCGGATCGGACGCCTGCGTTTGCGCTGCTGTGGCTTAAGGACCTTCCGGATAAACGGGAGGTTGAGATGCCGCTTGGAGTGCATAAGAATCTTGAGGGGGCGCCGGCAATGACTGCGGCGAATTGTACAGGCGATGGTATGGAGAAGGTTGGGGAGATCACGATTAAGCTGCGTTTGTGGCCTGAGCTGAGCGGGTATCGCCAGGGCGCTGTGGATAAGGATGTGCATTTGGAGGCGTGATGGAGGTGCCGGATTGTGTAGAGTCCGGCGAGGTTGAGAAGGATTTATTGTTTGAGCATAATCATGAGGTTGAGGAAAGTTCTGAGAGTGGAGAGGATAGCGATGACTCCGAGAGGGGTTCGGGTTTCAAGGCGTCGAGGTAGAAGCAGGGAGAGCTGCATAGGATGCATCGAGGTCTTATGCAATGGCAGGCTGCGAGGAACTTGGCTTGGGCTGGACGCGGAGTTGAGCATGCAGCTGATAACGTGGCCGCGAAGATAACGGGGGCATTCAAACACGACGAGCATATAGGAGGCCTGAGTTACTCGTTGCGTAAGTTGCCCTGTTGGATTCGTTCTGTATCGCCCTTTTGCTCATGAATACGTTCCTTTAAGTGCCTGCCACATAATTGCATATGCTGACCTACATAATGGCTGGCCTTTCACCGATCCAATGTGACGTGAGCATGTCATTCCAGTCATAAGTTCGAAATAAGACCATTTCGCCCTTGGACGACGAGGTTTGAGCGATAGTGCGGATAAGTATTGAGTGGGACTCGCGTTTTATGTTGAAAGTCGTTTGGTCTTAGTATGATGATGACCTTGTACTACTGGTTTTTGTACCTTGTATGAATCCTACCGTCCGATGCTGATATTAAGCGAACCTGTCTGGCGTGCGGAACCCAACAGCTTAATCTTCTGAGGTGGCTGTGTAATAATTCGTCTTGTGTCCTCCTTCCACCATTATCCAATTGGACTGCCTGGAACCTCCTTTCTTCCTAATTTTACTTCTGGTAAGGTGAAAAAACGATGCATGGTGAGCAACACTTGCCATGATGCGACTGAATTCAACAAGTATATTCAATGTATTACAGATACATTCACCGATCCTACCATCGAAGGTACATTCTCCACCACTGCTCTTAGGGACACCGCGGGAGCGTACATTCGAGAACAAGTCAAAGCCCACAAATCAATCATCCGCTACTACCACCAACGCCTTAATGCGCTTTCATTCACCTGTCGTCTTCCTCCCGAAATCCTTGCTACCATTTTCGGCCAGCTGGTAGAATCTGCGCATGCTCACTATGCCGGACGCCGCAAATATCACTACGGCGAATACCTGACTCAGACAGCACCGAACATAACGTGGATTCCACAAGTGTCCCATGTATGCTCCCATTGGCGTGAAGTGGCATTGTCCGCCCCCTATTTGTGGTCTAGCATAGCAATGGACCATCCATCTTGGGCAACGGAAATGATCCAGCGTTCGAAAGCCGTGCCGTTAAGGATCTCATACCGAGGTATTCTGTATGGCAAACACGGGAGCAAGGTCGAAAGCTCTTACACGATCCTAGAGACGGTTCTTTGTTCCCAGTTGGCGCGTATCAAAACCCTCACTCTCGAACCACAACTAGTGGCTTTTGGCGAGAACACAATGGCCATGGGGCGATTTGCAAAACTTCTCTCGATGTTGAAACAGCCCGCTCCTATGCTAGAACGCCTCGAGATAAAAAGTCCACTTGCAATAGTCAACATGCCGGAGTCGAACAGCCTTCCGGATGGGATGGCGGCAGGATGCCAGCGGCTTGCGCATCTCGACTTGGATGGGTGTAGCGTGGCATGGGAGGTATCAGCTTTTAGGCATCTCAAAGTCCTCAGCATCACTTCCCTTCCGATAAACTCGAGGCCATCTGTGGCCCAGCTTGTGGCTTTGCTTTCTCAGACGCCACTTCTCGAATCACTGTCCATCGGCAATATGCAGACGTCATGCGGCACAGTCCCACTGCAGGCTTCCACGATAATTCTGGATCGACTTGAATATTTAAGTTACAGTGGTGATTTGCCCAGCTGTACTTCCCTTTTCGACCGCCTTACTGTCTCAAGGCGTGCTCGAGAAATCCTACTCCACCTCACTCCCGAAACGCCAAACGACTCTTCGACTGCCTCCCTGATGAAGTCATTGGCGCAGAAGCTCGACCATGATATCGCCGGAACCGTCTCGAAGCTCGAGCTGGTAGGCGGTATACGGTATTGGAAGTCAAATGATCTTCAAATGCCGGAAGAGATCCCTACTGTTCTCATTGCCATTTTCTTCCCCGGAGATCCATTTCCTGGGCGGGTCGCTTTTTTGCAGTCGCTCTCCCTGGACCAGCTGCAGTATCTAGAAATTGATTCACCAAACATCGAAGACGACGCATTGTTGATTTTTAGCGATCTTCCAAACCTCAAGAGCCTTCAGATCACTTCACTTGAATTTCGCTTGCTAAGGATACTCGGTCGTGGGATGGGAACCAAACGAAATGCTCCGGTACTTCGCCCATCCTTTACAGCCCTGAAAAACCTCACGATCGTCAATTGGGCCATGGATCTAACCCAACGAGGCAAGGACGTCGGAATATCGCTGGCCACTTGCTTCCGAGCTCGGAAGAAGGCTGGGTTTTGTCTTGGACTGCTCGAGCTCGACGACTGCACCGCAGTAGACGAGGAAGATCTGGCTCGTTTGCGAAACTGCATAAAGAAAGTCGATTGGGATGGGATTGGAGAAGTCAAAGACAGTGATGACGAGGCATACGAGTATGAGGCGTGGTGAGATATACCACTAGTCCATTTGAGAGTCGGTCTACGTGTGGTCTACATACCGTTAATTTTCGCTCGCGAAAGAAGTTAGATACTGTCGAATATAGATTCACAAGCTGCCTAATATCTTGTACTATAATGTGCATTATAACCCATAACACCCCTGACATCTTTCACATCAGTACGTTTGCGCATGTTCAAATTCCACCTCATGGACCTGGAAAAACATTTTCCTATTGAGAGTTGAATTGTAGCGTGACAGCGTATAGACAAAAAAAATACGGGCCTCTTCCGTCCACCCGTAGTTATGGATGGCATCAGCCCAATTCGTCATATGGAATAGTTAGTATCAGTCTAGTGGAATATTTGCACCCATGACACCGCATTATGGTTGCTACAGGCATGTAAAGTCATAATAAATGGTACGGGTACTCGTCGCGGTAGCGTGCAGGGTGACTTTGGCATCGTATCAACCTCCCAGGGAGCCCCCTCGTCTGGTGGTAGATCTGCCTCAGGCGGTATATCGTCGGCAGGGGGTGGTACGTCTGTCTCGGATGGTGGTACATCCTTCTTGGGAGGGGGTAGATCGGGGGTTGCTGAACTTAATGCTCTGGAGGTACAAGCTCGACTTCGCCTCCAGGGCCAGGCAGGCACATCGCTTGGCCTAGGGCTGTTCTCATAACGAGTCCCAGTCACAACATGAGTGGTGGTTACTAGTACTGTCCGAGTCACAACATGTGCCATTAGCAAGCCGCCAATGTCTGCACTTTGAGCTGTGTTGCCTCCGCCAATCGTGACACCCTGGACGAGGAGTGAAATATCAAATACAGAACGGTGCTACAGGGATGTTTGAATAAATGATTCGACAGATTCGACAGATACAGGATACAGCACAGTGAGCAGATGGCACTCACATCCAACACATGAGCAGCGAAATACCAAGCAAGAAAACCAATAGTCACAGACAGGGTGTATACCACTTGCTGTCTCTTGGTCGATGCCCAACATGCTACACTCTGGGAGGCCGATCCACCTGATCTTCCCATCCTCCACGGAAGTGCGCAGTGCATCGAGAACAATCTCAGTAGGGACATCAGGGTCGACACGGCGCTAATTGATAGTAGAGGTCGGTGTGGCTCGTCTGGGGCTTCACAAGTGACGACTAGAATGTTTTTGCGATGTAGGAAGGCTTGCTGATCGGCTTCCCGTCACCGACCGACAGATCTTGACTACCGAACTTGGTCGCAAGGAAGATTTCAGATCGACGACCGGTTTCTGTGAACCATTGCCCGATAAGATCGTCACCTGCGAAGGAGCCTTAGCCGCAATCACTCGTCCGGCACCGTTAAGCGTACTAGTGCCATATACATAAGCTGTGTCCCAGAATGCCATGCCTCGATTGGTAGCATATGTCAGGGCATCAATGGACTCTTTATCGTCACTTTTCCGTAGGACGCGCCCATACCTGGGATACTCAGAACTTGCAATATAATTGGATCGACGTGGCTTACCCATAGCTCCAAGACCGACGGAACTGACGATGGGCCCAGTTTTCCCGAGTCTGCGCGTAGGGATGGCTTTGAGAGGCATCGAAGAGCTTGGATGAGAGGGTGCCGAATTGTGTGAGCTAGGGTCTGTGTATATGCGGCGTTATATGCGTTCTAGAAACACTAGAAACCTCAACGTCATGCATGCCTTAGTCACTAACCATTCATATTGTACCTATCCCGTGAACAAGTCGCTAGTGCGGGGTTGTAAACAAGAGTCCTGTCAGACTTGTTGTGGACGGGTGTTGGCGAAGCATATATGATTGCTGTGGGTTGTGGAACTCGTCTGGGCTCGAAGTGGATTTCGGCTGAACGCGATGCGCGGGCAGTTCAGGCTCAACACGCGGCGACTGCTCATGAGATGGTTGTCACTCCCGCTATTGTTCTACGGGGTCTGAGTCCAATTTTCCATTGGCAACAAGTTGAACGATCATGGCTATTCATTCAATGAGTCATCGACATCGAAGCATAACGAGAAAATGAAACAGCTGATCTCGCGCGAGTCGTAAGATGGGCACAAGCTTATGGTAAATGAAGTTGCTTACAATCTATCCGTCCAACATCTAATGCTCGCCTTTCCACTCCGACAGAGGAATACACTCGATCTTGGGCATGAAGACCGCCTGATATCTTTCCCCGACAACTTCTGCAGCTTCCACGACTGCTCGGAATGCCTTGACGTCGTCAGGTGCCAACGCGATCTCCGCCGCGTGGGCGTTCTCCTCGACGCGTGCGGCATTTCGAATACCAGGAATGGGGACAACTGCGATCTGTCAGTACACGTTTAAATCGGCGGGCCAGAGACGCACAATTCGGATGTTCTGCTAAAATCCAAGCGAGTGTGATTTGCCCAGTTGTGGCGTGGTATTTATCCGCAAACTTTTGGAGTTCGACGACAACTTTGAGATTTCTGGGAAAGTTCTCTTCGGAGAACCGTGGCACTGGCATGCCCTTGCAGAAATCATCGTCTGGGAAATCGGCTGGGGATTTGAACCTGAGAAGAAATATTTGTTGGCTAGAAAACTCCGAGGAACGAAATGACATACCTTCCTGTGACCAGGCCGCGCGTGAGGGACGAGTATGCCACCAGCGCCATCCCAGCCTCGCTGATGGCATCGACAAAACCTGTCTTCTCGAGGTGCAGCTCAAAGGGGTTGAACTCCATCTGAGCTACGGTGACTCTCTCGCCGACACCTTTCACGGCCCTGGCACGCTTTAAGACGGCGATGCTGCACTCTGAGAGGCCGATCCACTTGATCTGGCCCTTCTCCACGAATGGTCGCAGCGTCTCGAGGACGATCTCGACGGGAACGTCAGGATCGACACGGTGTTGGTAGTAGAGGTCGATGTAGTCCGTTTTGAGCGCCGCAAGTGAGCGCTGGATGGATTTCAAGATGTAGGATGGCTTGCTGTTGGGCTTCGAGATGCCGGTCTCTGGATCATAAGCACCGAACTTGGTCGCAAGAAATATATCGGATCGACGGCCTGTTTCTGTGAACCACTGCCCAATAAGATCTTCACCTGGAAAGAGGGTCTTAGCTTGACGTCTGCTGTGAAGTTCGAATGCAACTTGCTGTGTTCATAGATATCAGAAGTGTCCCAGAATGTCATGCCTCGATTAGCAGCGTAGGTCAGGGCCTCTATAGACTCTTTGTCGTCACTTGGTCCGTAAAATGCACCCATGCCTGCGGATCGTTCAAAACTTGTACGATCACTGGTATGATCTAAGTCACTCACCCATAGCTCCAAGGCCGATGGCACTGACAATGGGTCCATTCTTTCCGAGTCTGCGAGTGGGAATGGTTTGGGGTGACATTGGAGAGAGGGAAGGAAAGTTGGTCTGTGTGTGAGATGTGCCGCCGTATCTATTATATTCTTGGCACCAGAAACCTCGACGTCATGTTATCTTAGTCACCAGAGCATGTTTTGCCATGCACGCGTAGGTACGGCTGGCGAGTCAGGCTGCTGTGGCCTCAGAAGTAATCCTGGCCCACCACTTCATACCGTGGTCTGTGGGTGACACGGGGACTCGCTGTTGGAATATATGCAAGCTACTACGTGCTGGGCGGAGGAGTGACGGAATGACGCATTGGTAGAGGAGGAGGAGGAGTATATTATACTGATGTGGTACTCAATTGGAACGATAGGTTTGCGCGTAAGGTCGGCCGGGGTTCAACGTTACCCATGATCCGTGCATTCTGCATTTAGGTATATATGAAGTTGCATCGTTCCTTGTATTCCATGGTTCGTTCATCTCACTGAATGACTATTGTTACAAGGCTACTTTCCTACACTCGCAGTTGACGACAATAACCGGTTATATATAATAAATAGATAGTTAAATACCCTATATGTGTGTTTACACCTTCCGCCGTATACGTATACTATGGTTGGAGCTTTACTTCTACTTATAATAATATCCAGATAATATCCATGTGTTGTCGAAGCAAATCGATACTCGTCTCATCCTTTTCCGATACGTATAAGGAGTTCCTGGCTCCCCAGTAGCGCCCGGCTAGGTAGAGAAACATGCTTGGCAATCTCGCTGTAGATTTTGCCAGATTCGCAATTTGGGATTTCCCAACACAACTGATCCAGTAATCGATGAAGTCTGTACTGTGAGTGCTCGCTGCCTCTTGTAACTTTGTGGCTGTAAGAGTTTCTAAGCCTATCATCATCATAGGTTTGAAATGCTGCCAACAGGTCACATCGCATCTAAAATGGTAAGCAATATGATTTATTTTGTGTTGACTTTACAGTAACCATTAGGACTTCAATAAGGTTAGAAACTACCCCCGGACCAAGACGCCCTGCAAGTCTCCCTCCCCAAACTCAAGCACGGCGTGCGTCGCCCACATCGGGCAGGAAGCGAAGCGAACCCTACATGGGAGGAGACGACGGCAATTCTTGTTAGGCCATTTGAGTCGCTTAGACTCCAATTGTAGGATTCCGGTATGTTCACTCTCCTTGTAAGTGGACATGCCCCTTACCTGGACCTTTTACAGATCGCTTGACGATGGATGATCACCTTGGCACTCTCGACTTTCGACTAAAAAATATCATGAAGCACTCCACGAACCGCCTCTCTGCCCACCAAGATTGTCTCAATAAGATCGACGGCACGCCGTTTCATGGTGTACTCTTCTGGGAGTGCGGCTACTTCAGCAAGACGATGCTCAAGCGCAGGAAAAAGAAGAGTGCATCAAAGTTCTGAGAGGCGAATATTTGCAGCTACGAGACCGGGGAGGTCGACTAGCAAAAGAGGCAGGATTCAAGCTGAGAAGACACAGGAGGTTATCGAAGGGTCGCAGCCCAGGGAGGAGTGGCCGAGCAGGAGTGGAGCTATCAAGATTCAGCAGATTATTTTGTTTGAGGTGGAGGAGACGAAGCAGAGTGAGCTTAGGGAGGGTGGGGAGGCTGAGGCAGCTGAGGACCTTCCGAGCGCGTATTGCATGGTTATCGTTAACCACCAGCGGGTGTATAAGACAAGGACGAAGATGAAAGCGAGCAGTCCTTTCATGAGTATTGTCTATTGTCATTCCATGTTGATTCCTCGCTCACGATATGACAGTACGACGCCTCAACGGAGAAGTCCATTCGCGACTGGCGGTCCACAGTAATTATGATCGCCGTGCGCGATGCGCGTATCCACGAGATAGACCCCATCCTCGGCGTCGTCGTTCTCCCCCCACACACTCCTCAGTTGTCGCCGCGCATCCTATTTCAGACTCCTTCCCCTTCGTCGGCGGTATTGGCTACGGGCGCATACACCTCTCACTCACCTTCCACAAAGAGCAACCCCAGTTTCCCTCGTATCTCATAAGGTGGGACGTCGGCACTCTCGATATCCTTCCCTGCGTCAGGGCCTCGCCCAACCTGCCGCCGGCCCCCGCCGCATGTCGCTTGACATTCCGCACGCAGCACGGAATGGTGAAAATGACGGCGCACCCCGCCACCCGCCCTCGGAGGGTGGAGCAGAACTTAAGTTTGGCTGTGATGAGGTAGTACACGCCGTGCCTCATCGTGGAGTTCCGCAATCACAAGCATAAGATGGGTTTGGCTCGGGTCGGACGCCGGCGTTTGCGGTCCTTTGGCTTAAGGACCTTCCTGATGATAGGGGAATTGAGGCACCACCTGGGTTGCACAAGAATGTTGGGGAGGGGGGGGCGCTGGCGAGGGCTGCGGCGAATTGTACGGGGAATGTTGGGGAGAAGGTTGGGAAGATCACGATTAAGCTGTGCCTGTGGTCGGGGTTGAGCGGGTATCACCAGGGTGCTGTAGATAAGGATGTGCATATGGAGGATGTGATGGGGGCGTTGGATTGTGCGGAGGGGTCGGATGAGGTTGAGAAGGACTTGTTGTTTGAGCATAATGATGAAGTGAGGACAATTTTGAAAGTGGAGAGGACAGTGATGGCTCTGAGAAGGGTACGGGTTTCAAGACGTTGAGGAAGAAGCAGGGAACTGCATAGGAAACATTTGAAGTTTTATGCAGTGGCAGGCTGCGAGGAGTTTGGCTTGGGCTGGCCATGGAGTTGAGCATACAGCTGATAATGTAGCGGTAAAGATAACGGAGGCATACAAACACCACGAGCACGATATGGGCACGAGAAGGATGCCATCTGACTCGTTACTCGTTTCGTAAATTGTCCTGTTGGATTCGTTTTGTATCGCCCGTTTGCTCATTACATTCTTAAGTACCTGCCACATCTGCCACATACTTACATTTGTTGAGTTACGCACTGGTAGCTGGTCTTTTTCGGCCAATGCAACGCGAGCATTCCATGGCCGACGAAACTCGAATGATAGTAAGGATAAGTCCTGAGTAGTCATAGGACCCCGCGTTTTATATTGAAAGTTATTTGGTTTGAATGTGAAGCCGACCTTGCACGACTTGTCTTTATACCTTGGTTGAATTCTATCGTTTGGTGCTGATATTAAGCGAACCCGTAAACAACTGCATGCAAGGGCTAGCAGTTTGATCTTCCGAGGTGGCTGTGTAAGAATTCGTCTTGCCACCATTATTGGAACTTCCCTGAAACCTCCTTTCTTCCTGATTTCGATTCTAGTAGGGCGCAAAACCATGCACGGTGAGGAAAATTCGCCATGATGCTGCGGAATTCAACAAATATGTTCAATGTGGCATTGCAGACACATTCACCGATCCTACCGCCGAAGGCATATTCTCCACCACTGCTCTTAGGGAGAC
Organism: Tephrocybe rancida; assembly: GCA_018858115.1. Classification (NCBI taxonomy): domain Eukaryota; kingdom Fungi; phylum Basidiomycota; class Agaricomycetes; order Agaricales; family Lyophyllaceae; genus Tephrocybe; species Tephrocybe rancida. The sequence goes on along the minus strand of JABCKT010006447.1, from coordinate 123,378 downwards.
AGCGGGAGCGTACATTCGAGAACAAGTCAAAGCCCACAAATTGATCATCCGCTACTACCACCAACGCCTCAATGCACTTTCATTCACCTGTCGCCTTCCTCCGGAAATCCTTGCTACCATTTTCGGCCAGCTGGTGGAATCTGCTCACTATGACGTCCACCACAAATATCACCACGGCGAATATCTGACTCATAAAGTGCCGAACCTAAACTGGATTCCACAAGTGTCCCATGTATGCTCCCATTGGCGTGAAGTGGCATTGTCCGCCCCTTACTTGTGGTCCAGGATACCAATTGACGATCCATCATGGGCAACGGAAATGCTCCAGCGTTCGAAAGCCGTGCCATTAAGGATCTCATACCGAGGTCCTCTGTATGGCAAACACGGGAGCGATGTCGAAAGCGCTCACATGATCCTAGAGACTGTTCTCTGTTCCCAGATGGCGCGTGTCAAAACCCTCACTCTCGAACTACCACACGTGGGTTTTGGCGAGAAAACAATGGCCAGGGGGCGATTTGCAAAACTTCTCTCAATGTTAAAACAGCCTGCTCCTATGCTAGAGCGCCTCCAGATAAGAAGTCCATTTGCAGCGGCCAACATGCCGGAGTCGAACAGCCTTCCGGATGGGATGGCCGCAGGATGCCAGCGGCTTACGCATCTCGACTTGGATGGGTGTAGCGTGGCATGGGAGGCATCAGCTTTTAGGCATCTCAAAGTCCTCAGCATCACTTCCCTTCCGGTAATCTCGAGGCCATCTGTGACCCAGCTTGTGGCTTTGCTTTCGCAGACGCCCCTCCTCGAATCACTGTCCATCGACAATATGCAGAAGTCACCTGGCACGGTACCACTGCAAACTTCCACAGTAATTCTGGATCGACTTGAAGATTTAAGTTTCGGTGGTGATTTGCCCAGCTGTACTTCCCTTTTTGACCACCTTACTGTCTCAAGGCATGCTCGAAAAATCCTACTCCGCCTCACTTCCGTACCCCCAAACGACTCTTCAACCACTTCCCTGATGAAGTCATTGGCGCAGAAGCTCGACCATGATATCGCCGGAACCGCCTCGAAGCTCGAGCTGGTGGACGGTATACGGTATTGGAAGTCAAACGATCTTCAAATGCCCGAAGAGGCCCCTACTGTTCTCATTTCCATTTTATTCCCCATAGATTCATTTCCTGGGCGGGTCGCTTTTTTGCAGTCGCTCTCCCTGGACCAGCTGCAATCCTTAAAAATTCATTCGTCAAACATCGAAGACGACGCATTGTTGGGTTTTAGCGATCTTCCAAACCTCAAGAGCCTTCGGATCACTTCACATGAATTTCGCTTGCTAACGATACTCGGTCGTGGGATGGGAACCAAACGAAATGCTCCGGTACTTCGCCCATCCTTTACAGCCCTGAAAAACCTCACGATCGTCAATTGGGCCATGGATCTAACTCAACGAGGCAAGGACGTTGGAAAGTCGCTGGCCACTTGCTTCCGAGCTCGGAAGAAGGCTGGGTTTTATCTTGAACTGCTCGAACTTGACGACTGCACCACAGTAGACGAGGAAGATTTGGCTCGTCTGCGAAAATGCATAAAGAAAGTCGATTGGGATGGGATTGGAGAAGTCGAAGAAGACAGTGATGACGAGGAATACGAGTGTGAGGCGTGTGGTGAGATACACCACTAGTCCACTTGAGAGTCAGTGTACGTGTGGTCTACATACCGTTAATTTTCGCTCGCGAAAGCAGTTAGATATGATACAATCTGTCGAATATAGATTCATGAGCTGCCTAATATCTTGTATTAGTGTGCATTATAACCCATAACACCCCTGATATCTTCCACAATAGTACATTTGCGCATGTTCAAATTCCACCTCGTAGACCTGCAAAGACATTTTCCTATTAAGAGTTGAATTTCAGTGTAACAGCGTATAGACAAACAAAATACGGGCCTCTTCCGTCCACCCGTAGTTATGGATGGCATCAGCCCAATTCGTCATATGGAATAGTCAGTATCACTCTAGTGAAATATTTGCACCCATGACACCGCATTATGGTTGCTACAGGCATGTAAAGTCATAATAAATGGTACGGGTACTCGTCGCGGTAACATAAACGGTGACTTTTGGCATCATATCATCCTCCCAGGGAGCCCCCTCGTCGGTGGTAGATCTGTCTCAGGTGGTATATCGCCGGCAGGGGGTGGTACGTCTGTCTCGGAGAGTGATACATCCTCCTTGGCAGGGGGTATATCAGGGGGTGCTGAACAATGCTCTGGAGGTACAAGCTCGACTTCGCCTCCAGGCACATCGCTTGGCCTAGGGCCGTTCTCATAACGAGTCTCAGTCACAACATGAATGGTGGTTACTAGTACTGTCCGAGTCGTAACATGTGCCATTAGCAAGCTGCCAATGTCTGCACTTTGAGCTGTGTTGGCTCCGCCGATCGTGACATCCTGGACGAGGAGTGAAATATCAAATATAGAACGGCGCTACAGGGGTGTTTGAATAAATGATTCGACAGATTCGACAGATGCAGCGCAGTGAGTAGATGGTACTCACATCCAACACATGAGCAGCGAAATACCAAGCAAGAAAACCAATAGTCACAGACAGGGCGTATACCACTTGCTGTCTCTTGGTCGATGCCCAACGTTGGCGAGCAAATGTGCTAGTGGGTCCGGAGGTACGTTTATTCCAGTCAACGTATGAGCGGAAATTACTGGAAGCCTATGATTCAACCATTGCCATGTTATTCAAAACGCACGGATGACTTTAACTAAGAGCTTACACAATGTGCTTGTCTGATGTTTTCTGCCTCGATTTCTCGACATCATACGTGACTAGATCGTCCTGAACGGGATCTTTGAGGCTTTCCAGATCAGGGATCATGCTGTCGAGATCTTCAACACTGATGTCATTTATGGGCTCCCTCACTGCGTCCCGGAACCTTACTGGTGAGAGGCCGTTGTCGTACGATACCTGGGTTGGTCGTTCGTCTCTAAGCTCCGGAGTCAATTTCTCCATGATACTAGAAATAGATGGTCGGCGGGAAGGATGGCTATCCCAGTAATGCTCCACGAGCGACCAAATAGCTTCATTCAGGCCCCAAGATCGCCAACAAGGCGCGGAGTCCAAGGGACGCATTGGGCGTGCACTTTGTAACATCACTTGGTAGATTACAGTGCTGTCATTTTGAATGTGATATGTAATCAAACGGAAGGCGGCCAGTGAAAATCTACGGGATCAGAATGTAAGGTCATTACTAGGTATGAAGACAAACGATAATCGCAAGTACCTCGTAAGAAAGACAGGCCCACGCGTATACATCGCTGGCTGTGCTGCTCCTTCGTGGAACATCGTCTTCAGTGTTGAATAATTCGGGCGCCTGCCACCTTGTAGTACCTCCTTGCGACTCACTAGACAAGAGCGATGTCCACAACGCATTGTGTGGATCTGACAATGACGATAATCCAAAATCGGCTAGAAGAGCTCGTTCCGAATTGTCAACGAGGACATTAGCCTGAAAGCCATCAGCTACCATGACGCATGAAGATAGAAATGAAGCATACTCCTTTGATATCACCATGTATGATACCAATTTCGTGCAAGTATGCAAGACCATGGATCGTATCAAGTGCCTTCAAACACTTGTGTGTCAGGAAAAAGACCGTAGCAACAAGGGCTTGTACACACCAGTCGTAGGCGGTGAGCTTCAGGATGATTTTTAAGGTACACTGTAATGTTACCATGGTCGATTCGTGGTGACACTATACAGACTTGTTGTTGGAAGTGAAAGACCCCGTAGAATTCGAGAACGTTGGGGTGGGTGAGCTGCCCCCAGAGCACTGTCTCCTTCGAGATTTGCTTGAGGAAATTTAAAAAAAAGTAAAAAGTAAAGTCATCATTGTTGAGCAAGCTTACCCTCAAAACATCGTCGATATGACTATTCCCGTAAAGACGTGTGGTCTTCAAGCAAACAGCCTGGCTCCGAAATTTAGACCTGTAAATGTCTGCCAACCCCCCCGCACTGATGGGATATTGACTGTCCCGCACCACACCTTTCAGTTCATAGCACAAGGGGTAGAGGCCAGTTATTGTTGGGATTCGTCGTGTTGCCACAATAAGGCTTCTACGAAACCAGGGATCCAGAGCAGGTGTGTCACGGAGCTGGTCGATGTATGAGCAAGGTAGATATACATGAGATATGCCGAGCGGTCCTCACCCATTGGAATGAGTCGAGCAATCGTTGCGCGTTTGTACCTGTGCCGCCCAATAATTGCTTGTAAAGGCGTTCTTGGCTAAATATCGACCACAGTCGAGATATCAAGATAGAATCCGGCTGAGGATCGTCCGAGGCCAGTTTGAGGGACGAGTGCCCCAAGGTGGTTGTGGTGGAGTCCGAGAACCAAATTGGAAACAAAACTCCGACTTCAACATGGTCGTCGTCGACGTTCGCCACTGTATAAACCCGACTTCCCCGGGAAACCCAGAATTCACGCCTCAAGAGTGAAGAAAGTGCATCTGCTTCCACTGCCTTCCAGGGCTGGTATTGAAATCGGACAGGCTTTGCACTCTCTGATTCGCGATTGCACCCTGAACCATCACCATCGTCGTGCTCAGCAGCTCAGCGTGTGCATAACCGGCACTGAGCGACATCTGAGTTTTCTGGATATTCGCTAGCACGAACATGGTCACGCTGGGTCTTACACTGCGGCTCATTTTGACTGCGTTGCTCGGCACGCATACGGGAGTTCTGTCAATTCTGTATGGATTAACATTATTATGTACGGGACGATTTCTTCGTGAGTTTGGTTCATCTCTCTTGTGGTGTATCAGGCCGGTACAGTAATGACACAGCACAATATCTCAGCAAAGTCGTTCGTTGGAGGTTGAACGTTGAACAATCGTGTTCATTGCAGTGCACGAGATGCTGACAGGCTCCATCTTGGCATTGTTGTTCTCCACTGCAGTCTTCTCATCATGGTGGCACTTCCCAGTCCACGGGTTTCTCCCCCCTCGTTAGGACAAGCCGTTTTCTGAAAGATTAATGCACCAGATCATCGCGAATCGCTCGAGAGGGCGCGAGGATGCCATGGAACTCAAAAGAAGTGGTCGAAGGCTACCCCGCATCGAGCCTTCAACAAGGCGCAAGACGCGGAGAGAAACAATTGGCGACTACGGACGCCCACACTATCACTGTTGTTCCTTCTCTCCCTTTCAAAAACAACACGTGATATTATAAGTCTGGCTATGGGAGACTATACCCCCACATGGAATATCGTCGAAGCGGTGGTGGTAATCAATGCACACAAATTCGCAAACTTCCCATCTCAGAAAAATCCAGTTCACAATGCTAAACAGACCATCCTCGTACTCGGCTCTGGCGCACTGGGTACTTCAAATATTTTCCCCACACGGAGTAGGTGTACATATATGCAGTCTATCACTGTGTTCCACAAAAGCCTCCTCAATTCCTGCCCGATAAACCGACGGCCGACGACAGGAGTATCTCAACCAGATTCGACCCTCACGCGTCACGACACACCAGCAACGCAGCGTTTGCGCGTCGATCGGAGTATTAACTGGTTTTAGACTCGAACATGTGGAAGGCGGCGATAGAGAATAGTGGGTAACCTCCCATTCGCATGGATGGCCTTCTCTTTCGAAACAATTCCTGACATATCTTACATAGCTCTGTTACTGAAAGACACGTTGCGATTCACAATTCGAGGTCATGTTTGAGCTGGATCTCGGCATAAAAGTTGATTTAAACATGACATATCTACGAAGCATTGCCGGTAAGCAGGGACGGCGTGAATTTCGACACTTGCATTTCCACAGATTTCCACCTCGTTCTACTCTGCTCCGGACCCCGATCATCCTAGAAACTCATAATTTCTTTTTCGCTTTGTCCAACTTCATTTGCTGTGCATGGAATATCAATTCAATGGCTTAGGATTCAACTCTACTCGTTTCTCGCTTTTAGGATGAATGACCACATCAATTTCTAGAGTGATGCTCGATCAACAATCCCGTGCCTGCTCGACCCATTCATTCACTAGGACCAATCAAAATATGTTTCAATGCCTGTAAGTATACTTCTGGAACTCCGGGCTTTCCCTGTCCCGACGCGGAACTTACCATCGTCAGCACATTACAGTAGTGGAGTCGTGCACGCAAAGCAAGACAACATCCGCCTAGGGAAACAATGCGGAGCGGAAATGAACGACGATCGCCCTCATTTTATGCAGTGTACCCCACCACAGGCTTGCAATACCACCCTTGCTTCTGTGGGTCATGAATCTGGTCGAGCGGCCCTCAGGAGCCGACCAGCGCCTGCCAAGATGCATGAGACATCTATTTCAACTGCACTTCGACCTTCGACTCACTGGCGACACTAATGGGCTGAGCTCTGACCACCTAGGTCACTTCATCGCTTTGCGCTGCGCCCTCGATAGCAATTGGGCCAACCTAGGTGGTGTAGCTGACTTCATCCTGTCGTGCAGCAGCTGGAAAATCTTGCGACAAATCTCCATCTCGGCTGGCTTGTGATCATAGAAATTTCGGTTCTCCTTTCTTACATATCCACGGATAGTTCGGGACTATAGCATTATATTGAACTGCTTCATGAGAGGTCAGACCAGCGGATAGGAGCCAAAAGCCGTTTAAACTTACCCGTTTATCCGTAGCTCGCCGGAGAGCCGCGCCTGGTTCCAGCAGGTTCGTGACTGGCTCCTATGACGAGACTTCGCACTAAAGCTGTTCCCTGTCAGCCAGTAAGAAATACTAGCGGCAACTAGTGTTGCTGTGATTTCATTTTTCAGAACACCGGGATCCGAGAGGACATGTGCCCGTCACGGATGCGAAATGGAAGGACCACCGTGGTACTTTCTACCGGTCACTCTGTGCGCCAACACTCTCAATGGCCAGCCCGACAGGAACTTTGGAATACCAAACCTACCCCAGGAGGTAGTCCGGGCCTCCAGGGCTGGGCTCGCGATTGATGTAGTTTACGCTCTCCACGAATTCACGTTGCAGCTGGGAAATTTGATCAACTTTGTAATTCACCATAACTTCTCCAAGCCACCACCCGAACTCACCTTATGCTTAGTAGACAATCAAAGGCCCGGTTAACCAACAACTCGCGCAAAACTCCAGGCGATTTTGCTACCTGCGGCATATGGCTCCTCGAGGCAGCGTTGCCTACGGCATATCCTACACAGGAGTCTAATCTAGCTCTGAAATTCCAAAAGCAACTACGAATCCCAGCGGCTGATACGGCGCTCCGGTCACATCGACCTGACATCTACTCAGATAATATCATCGACACGAGCAGGCATCTCCGGCGGTTTTAGATTCGTTGTCATTCCTCGGAAGTCGGACACATAAATTCCATATTCAGTACACTCAAGGGTTTTTCTATACCTTCCGATGTGAGTTCCATGATCACAAATTCAAATTTGTCACCGGGGTATTCTAGGTGAATTGGTTCCTTCCATCAATTTGTCAAGCGCCCGTGCTATTCTGGGCGCAAGTACCCGTAAATTTAGGGGCTTCGTCCTCCTTTGTCTTTGGGTTTCCATCAGTAGCCACAAAGCTACTGGGGTGAATGCCCACGCGCCCAAATAGCTCAATCTACCAATAAAGAGTCTCACTCTTGCATCTCATACCCTGCACTCTCTTGGTGCCTGCCACTCACACGATTATTCTGACGTGCTCTCGAGAACAAAAGACTTTTGACTTTTCGTGGGCATTTTTTCAGGTTTTAATATTGAGATGCCCAAAGGTCAGCTCGGCCAGCGCACGATTGGCTCGGGAATTGAGTAATTGACTGTCATACACTTAATCGACGTCAAAATGAACACCTACCACGACATGCCGGCTACTGAGAGCGCGGCTTGTAGGTCTTCAATGAGGTTTTGCTTCTGAGTTCATGAAGAAGCCTTACGCATATGGGCCCCGCCTGGACCCCTTCACCGTCACGGACCGCACGGCCTTTAGATGTGCTAAATCGATAACATCTTTATTCCGGCGAGTTCGAAGTTCCAATGGCTTGGATGACAAAATCTCCTTAGTTTTTGGCACCTGCTGACTGCCAGTGCTGTTTCCGCCCACCGTTCACGTACAACTTGAATTTAAAAGGTTCAGATCGTATTGAGAGGATACCACAGTTTCTAGTTCTTATCTCGAATTGATTGTCAAATCAGGAGTATTTTCTTCACTACTTCACCTTCTTGCCTGATGGTTAATTCAGTCACGCGCGGAGAAGAAAGGTTTTTGACACCAGATCGAGCATGGGGCCGCCCTGACCTCTACACACGGCGATCAGGAGTGTCTGTGGACAGTGGACAAGTGGCTTTCAGGGGACGACCTGTTTAGATTGTGGAGGCAGTGATAATCAAACGATCGCTGATCAGGATCATATCTCCGAGTTTATTGGTTGTGAGTCGTGGCCGAACACCCTTCGTATATTACTTTTGGATGTGCTTCTAGGATCGACGAATTCATACAATTCAAAGTTTGAAAGCATGCGAAGAGGATGGCCCCGATGGGAAGTTCTATATATGATACACTGTGTATGGGAGTACATAGATGATAGGATGTGTCCAGAGCTAGGGTTACATATGCGAGTGAGGGGGGTAGCTGAAATGTTCATGGGGACGTGATACCGGACAGGGAAACTTTGGCCATGATAGGTTTGAGGTGCTCGTCCGATATGTACTTAGGTGTGTTGCTGTTACGAGCGATTTTCGAGCCGAGACTCTGTAGACGAGAATGTGCAATATTCAGATTGAGCCGAGCGAGAGAGCCCATGAAAGGAGAGGACGTACGATGACATCTCCCGCCCGAATAACCCTGGTTCCTGTAACCTTTACGTTGTTCACGTAGGTGCCAAAGGGGGTATCGAGATCGCGAATATACACCTAGCAGGTCGTTTAGTATATGGCGGCAGAGATGAAGATAGGTACTGACCTCGACGCCGTCCCACCACACTTCCGAGTGTGAAGAGCTCAAAGGGAGGGGCGATATGGGAGATCCCCCGCCAAGCTTCTGTGGCGCAAACCAGCCATTCATGGGCGAAGAAACGCGCTTCCGACCAGAATCGGAGTCTACCTCCGCCCCAAGTGTGACCGTGACGTCAAGAGGAAGTGCGATGTACTTCGTCTGAAAGGGAAAGCTGCCAGAGACGGCGGCGAGGCTAAATGTCGGGCTTCCTACGTAGGTCATGATTTTACGATCGTGAGGCGGTCTGAGAAAGTGGTATCAAAGCAATAGAGAGGGTATACGATGTGGGTGGAGAAAGAGTGTACTGTGGGGAGTGAGGCTTTCGAGACTCTAGAATTGGGCCCCTTTATAAGCCATAACCATGGGAAGAAGCACCGATGTCTCCTGCGTGACGGGCAGGGACGGCAGAATATTCATCGGAAATGAGGATTGGTCGAACGTCCTTCGCCCTCAGATCGGGTCGATGGTGTAAATAACCGAAGCAGATGGAAAAGGTGGAAAGACTCTGAAAGACTCCATATAGACAACCTAATGAGGAATTTAAGTCAGCGGCCCAGCTTTACGGGGGTGTACCCAAAAGCGATTGATGGGAAGCCTTGTGGCTTCAAACCTTGATGTCGTGGGCGTTGAGGAAGGCTGGTGCCTCACGGTCCCATCGATATGGCGCAATGAAACCTTTCGGCGGAGTCAACGAAATTGACCAGAAGGCCTGCCTGGTGATAATAAATCCTCGAGTAATTAGTAGACAATCGAGTCTTTGGTACGTAGAAATTGGCAAGGATAATGAGAGTATTTTTCAAGAGATCGACAATTTGGATATACGGACCATTGAAACCCTCCAATCAGCAAGAAGTAGATTGTCCAAGTTTTAGCAGTGGAGGCAGTCTTGAGCATGATACTAATTAATTGTTGCTCGTTCGCCAGGGCCCATCATTGGGAAAGACCGGCCCTTTAGTGAACACGTGACACTATTTTTTTCGTGGAACGAGAAACGGTAGCACTTCACGAAAGTTTAGAAACTACTGAGGGTTGTGGGCAAGCAATGTCTCGTTCTCTTCGCTGCTTAAGTTCCTCTCTTCGTTCTCTCAATGCCGTGCCTACCTCGTCTACACTCCCACCACAAGGTTGGTAGCAATTGCTAGACGTGTATCACACGAGAAATTGCCTTCGTCACTGACGATACGGGTAACTAATTTCTAGGTTCATTGACACGGAAATACTCGGCGGTCGCGATGAAAAGGCGTTCAGAAGAGCAGCCGAGGTCTGCACCACAACGGATACCTCAACGGGCTCGACCAAGCGAGGAGAACGCACCTGGGCAGCGAGACGAGGTTGAGGCAGCGGAGGCAGCAGAGCGAAGGGCAGACCGCAGAATTCTGGAGTCTGAGGAGGCACGTAGGGCGGAAGCGGAGAGTTGGAATGGGACGCGGTCGTCATGGAAGGAACCGGCACCTCGATTGACAAAACACCTTCGTGCTCTATTTCCCGAACTACGCTTTCCAGACGAGGTGGCAAAGCGTATTCTTACCCATGGAAGTCATCCATCTGCAATTTACGGCCACAATGGCGCGTTCCAGTTTGTTGGTTCGTCTCTCTTGCCATGATTCAATGAGTAAACTTTGAACTGGCGCTTTTTTTTTTTCTTTTCAGGACGTAGAGTGATGGAGTCGTACCTATTACTCATGCTTAATTCGAGCAAATCGTTGAGATCGACTCCTGATATCGACGAAGTCGTGGCGCGTACCCTGAATTCATATACACTAGGAGAGACAGTGGGGTCGAACTGGGGACTCGGGCGTGCTATGCGGTGGACACCTTCAGTCGCAGCGCGTCTACTCAAAAAGGGAGCGGACCAACGGGAGCTGCTGCGAGCTGTGGGTCTGTACAAAATTCAGGGAGATGCCGTTAGTGCCATAATGGGGGGAGTATTTTTCCAATTTGTGCGTGACAACATTCTCTGCTCCCCGAATTTTTCGTGTTGACACCGTTTCGGTTTTAGGGTGGTTCAGTGGCACATAGACTGTTCCACACGCGTATTCTACCACAGTTGATCCAACGCGGCCTCCCTGCAGCCTTCGAAAATGATGCCCGGAGTGTGTGTGCAAGCATGGGCGGGGAGAAAGGGAGACTTTTGCCACCTAAACCTACCACGGAGCCGGCTTCATAAAAGTCACGTAATACATAATGTCGATAAAACTATCAGGACTGTGAGTGGGCTGTTATCGTCAAGACCTTACGCTGGCTTACAGTTCCCTAGTATCTTGCTCTTGCACATAATATATCTAGTCAGCTATTGAAACTCGCATGCTGTTTGTCTCTCGATGCACCTCTGCAAGTCCCGGGATGACGCCGCCTACGTGAACCACGCGCTCGGGTGACGCTGACTTTACTTTCATTTGACCATCCATGGATATACTGACTTCCCACTAACACCGAGAATATCACCACTTTGAGGGTTCGGTCCCGTACCGCGCATCTCGGTCTGCTCAAGTTATTGATATCGAAGAAGCAATTCTTTCCTCCTATTTTAGGTCATGCGCGGCTCGGAGCCGTATGGGCGCTCTGAACTTTGGGGTTCAACTTCTCATTGCCAATGGCCGTCGAGTCACCAGGACACACTTTTCTGGAAACCTTTTATCGGCTACAGTTTCCATTCAAGACGCTTTCCAGACCCCTCTGTTCTTTTTCAAATTCCTTCGTGATCTCCATTTTGCGAAGCAAGTTGACTCAAGCCAGAAGATTCAGGTCGCGACTCTGATCGTTATCAAGGACTGTCTCTAAGGTTGGACATAACTGACACTATGCAGCCGACGAGAAGCTGATGACACCCTTACTAGCTTTATTTCTAGTATTCTATCAAGTACCGATCCCACTCTGTCGCCGACCTTCATTGCGACATAAGGTGAAGCAGAGGTGAGCTATTTTCTTCCGTGGTACTCTTGGTGTTTTTTTGTTTTGTTCTGTTTTTTGTTTTGTTTTTTGACACCACTCATTATGTAGTGCCTTGAAACGCCACCATCAGGTTTCTTCTCTCGAAGTCATCTCGACAATGACTCAAAGTGAGATATATAAAACGGCCGGAAAAACCGGTTCAGAGGTTCAGAAAGATGTGTGAAACAACATTGGGTCTTGTTGGCTTGCAGAATTAACGAATGATTGTTAGGCTCGTCAGCCCTGAAAGGACATGTGCACCGCTTCCAGGAGCCGATGTTGATTGTGATGATGAGAAAATAAAAAGTAAGTATGCTCAGCTGCTACGCAGTCTACCTCTCTACTGAGCATTGCATTGATTAAGTTTACTATGACCAACGATCTTACGGGGTCGTAGAGTACGTACGCGCTCAATGTCATATGTTATAACGAAAATGACACAGCGTTTGCAGAACTCGAAGGGCTATATTGTCGCAAGTGGGGTTTGTAGGGCGTCTCGGGTTTCAATATCTCCTTATGGTCCTCCAATCCCGCCTGGTAGCATGTTGGGCACTCCCGCCCCTGCGCCAAGGCTTCAAAATTCTCATGTCGCCATATCACTAAGAAAACGAAGGCATAAATAGCAGCGGGTTCAAGGTTGTCGTCACCAGTGCGCTCTCTAAGGATCTATCCATATACCTACTTCCACTCTAATCATCTGACAAGGATGCATCTCTCGATTTCGTCGAAGATTTTATATACGCTCGTTTTTGCCTCTCATTGGTCCGCTTCCAATGCGTTTAACGCGCGAGGCCAGTCCGCCTTCCCGTTTAATGCCGGTTTCCCCATTCAAAAAGTCCTCGATACCGCGCTGAACATCTCTACCCACTCTTGGGAGTTCGGTACCGCTACCGAAGCACTCCTGGAGCTCTACGACCCCGACCTCTCCATATTCGGCGCTGCACCGTTTACGGCCGCCATGCGCGTGGCGTCGGCGTCAACCTTGCCTCGTGGGCTTGCGTACGCCTTGGAGAAGATCACGTTGGGAACAGGAGCCAACGCTCTGGCGGATGGGGACGGTGCTGTGGGTGACCCAGCAAGCTTGGCAGTGGGCGCCTGGCTCCTCGGAAAGAAGAGCGGATACGAACAGTACAAAGCCGCAGCTATCGAGACATTTGGTTATGTCGTAGGAAGTGCACCGCGGGCCTGGAATGGCGCGATTTCGCACCGGGCGTTCTACGTCGAGACCTGGTAAGTGAACTACTGCATCTGTGTTTCTCTTTACCTATGCTGACACTGCATCAGGGCAGACTTTGTGTCGATGGCGCCTCCTTTCCTGGCCTACTATGGCGCGGACACAAACAACATCACCGCCCTCCAGGAAGCTGTATTCCAGTGCCAGGCCTACCGTGATATCCTCCATTACAATACAACTTCGGCCAACGCTACCTTTACAGGACTCTGGGAACACATCTTGGGCCCATACTACAACGGAGATACCGGTCTCTGGTCCACTGGGAACGCATGGGCTGCAGCTGGCATGACGCGTATCCTCGCAACTGTCATCAAGGCACCCGCGTTCTCGAGCGGCTCTACTACTGAGCCCGCAGAAATCACACAATGGCGCAGGACAGCCATCACCACACTCACCACGCTCATTAAAGAGATTATCGACGCCGTCATTGATGCTGGCGATGCCTCGTATGACGGTGGACTCGTCCGCAACTACTTCAACAATCCCACCATTTTCGGAGACATATCGGGAAGTTCCCTGTTCGCCGCAACCGTGTACAGGCTCGTTGTCTTGCGCCCCGGGGTGTTCGGCGGGAAATATGTCGCATGGGCCGAGGGTATCAGGAAGACACTCGGGAGCTCGTTCGTCGATGCGAATGGTACGACCTTGACATATGTGGATGCCAACAATGGCACAGCCAGACCTGCGGTCAACCCACTCGGGTGGAGTGATCTGAACCCTTGGATGGCGGGTAGCCCTGAAGGCCAAAGCTTCGTAGTGATGCTCTATGCCGCATGGAGGGATTGCCGTTTGGCACACCATTGTTGAACAAAAACTAATTCCACGTAGGAATGTAGTACGGATAATATATTAAGGGTAACCTTGACATTCTAGTGGGTTGATATGGAAATATTTATATTTATGGAACGCACAGTGTACTACCCACGGATTAATGAGTTTGAGTTTGAGTTTGATGTCTCAAGAAATGTCGCGTGGCGGTTGGTCGACTTGGATCATAATGCATAAGGCCTCAGGCCCAAGTTTCCCAGGGAGCATTTATCTGTTTCGTTTCAGCTGTGGGCTGGGTTATAAAGTTGCCGGGCGAATTTGCGGTGACTTGTGGGCAACTGTGGCGGTGATGGGGCGGTGATGGGGTTTTTCTCTTGAGGCTTCAGTGAGGTGGTATTTCCCCCGGCTGGGAGTGTAGCCTTTGCTCCACGACTTCAATATGTACACGGATAGGAATCGAAGGGCATATTCACCCTCCGTATCGAAAGGGTGAAGCAAAGAGGTTCAGGTGAACCTTGTTATTGCCGATATTTAAAGTTAGTGACTTACAAACGGCGGTATCGGCCTTCTGCTCTCAAAGCAATGTTGTTTCGAAGTCGCAATGTCGACGTCCGGAAAAACAGGAAAAACCTTATCCAGCCCCCGAAAGATGCAGATAAGGTGGTGGGCTTTGCCCTGACAAGACGACACGCACCCCTTTTTGGAGCTGATGTTGAATGTCACGGTGATGATGGGAAAATAAAAGCGGATGTCACTCTGCTTTACACTTACCCACTCGCTCCTGAAGTCTACCTTTATGTATGCTGAGCATTGCTTTAATTCAAATCTACAAGTGATAGTCTTAGTACTATGAGGCTGGGCTCTGGGCGGTACACAACCGAGAACATATATCATAGCGCGACACACCAGTTTCAGGACCCAAATGTTCCTGTCAAAGACTTTTTGGAGGTTGCAGGACTTCTCGGTGTTTCAATATCTCCTTACGGGCCTCCGATGTAACGATCGCGAATCCCACCCATACGCGTTCGCTCCAAAACTCTCACTGCTCAGGATCTAAAGATGAGGTTTAAATAACGGGCCACACAAGTAGTCAGAGGTCGACACACCCCGAAGATCTGACAAGGATGCGTCTCTCCGCTCTATCGAAGAGTCTATACACACTCGCCATCGCCTTTCAGTGGTCCGCTTCAAGTAGCGCGACACGTCTGCGATCTGCAGAGTTGCACGCGCGAGGCCAGTCTGCTTTCCCGTTCAACGCCGGGTTTCCCATTAAAAAGGTCCTCGCGACCGCGTTGAACATTTCTAAACACTCATGGGAGTATGGTACCGCCGCCGAGGCTCTCCTAGAGCTCTACGACCCCGATATCTCTGTGTTTGGCGCCGCCCCGTTTACAGCGACCCAGCGTATAGCAACGGGGTCTACTTTACCTCGCGGTCTCGCGTACGCGGTGGAGAAGATCGTTTTTGGAACAGGAGCCGGCGCGTTGTCGCCTGGGCACGAGGTCGTGGGTGACCCAGCAAGTTTGGGTGTTAGCGCTTGGCTCCTTGGGAAGAAGAGCGGGTATGAACAGTACAAAGCTGGGGCGATAGAGTCCTTCGGGTATGTTGTTGGGAGTGCACCACGGGCCTGGAATGGCGCAATCTCGCACCGGGCGCTTTATGTCGAAACATGGTTAGTACTAACCCATCTGTCCCCTCCATCTTTCGCTAACGATGTTATAGGGCGGACTTCATATATATGGCCCCCCCATTCCTAGCCTACTATGGCGCCGATACATCCAACATAACTGCCCTCCAAGAAGCTGTATTCCAGTGCCAGGCCTACCGCAATATCCTTCATTATAACGCCACTTCGCCGAACGCCACTTTCACTGGACTCTGGGAACACATCTTGGGCCCATATTATAACGGAGACACCGGCCTTTGGTCGACTGGGAACGCGTGGGCTGCAGCGGGTATGACGCGTATCCTTGCGACTGTCATCAAGGCTCCTCCTTTCTCGACCGACAATGCGACGGAACCCGCAGAGATCATTCAATGGCGCAGCACGGCGATCACCACCCTCACGACTCTCATTAAAGAGATCATCGACGCCGTCATCGATGCTGGGGATGCCTCATACGACGGTGGGCTCGCCCGGAACTACTTCAACAACCCCACCATCTTTGGAGACACGTCAGGAAGTTCCCTCTTCGCCGCGACTGTGTACAGCCTCGTTGTGTTGCGCCCCAAGGTGTTCGGCAAGAAATATGTCGTATGGGCCGAGGGTATCAGGAAGACTCTCGGGGGCTCGTTCGTCGACGCGAATGGCACGACCTTCACTCATGTGGACGCAAACAACGGCACAGCCAGACCTGCAGTCAACCCACTCGCATGGGCTGATGTAAAGCCTTGGATGGCAGGCAGTCCCGAGGGTCAAAGCTTTGTAGTACTGTTGTATGCCGCGTGGAGGGACTGTATTCTGGCGCACAAGTGTTAAACGACAACTTATTTATTACACATAGAACGGTATAAGCAATATACTATGTAGGGGTAATACTAGTGGAAGGGTAAATATATTTATGTGGCTCAGGAAAGTAGGATGCGAAGATTGATGTTTCAAGAACTGTCGTCACCAGTGAGGTCGATGACGCCCAAGTTCACCATGGGAGGCTTTTTGCGTTTCGCTCCGGCTGTTTGTTGAGGATTCGATGGAACAACACTGCTGGACGAGGATGCGGTGGCCACAATGGCTGTAGCGGCGTTAGGGACCAGCACCGAGTTTGATGAGCTGGGCCCTGAAGGCTTTCTAGCTGCATCGGCGACAGTCAAGGTAAACTGCTGCACTCCAGTCAACGCCTTCATAACATCGGCATATCGCCTTCCCATGAGCCGTGATATATCGTCGTCATCTCCTATACTGAGCAGGAAAGTTTTGGCTTGGTCAACACGAGACTCCCACTGTTGCGCAGAGACAATCTCAGGCCGTTTGGTGACCTGAACACCATGGGGGCTGCCGGACCGTATAGTGACAAACGTGAGGAGATCTGGTGCGGTGCTCAAGCGTGCCTCGAGATGTAGCCGACGAGCTTGCACCAGACGGAAAGTTTCTGTCGCCTTTATTTTTGAAGTGATAAAGGCGTCGACTGGAGCGCAATTGGCACACCCGCAACCGATCTTTCGGAGCTTGGTGCGATGGCTCCGGCCCTGCGCACCGAGGACATCACGGAGGTATGAGCCCACGAGGAGTTGTAGGAAGTCGGAAAACGGAGGCGAACGAAGATCTACACTTTTGGCTTTCATGACATCGCGTAGCCGTGGCACCAGCGGAATGTAGAGTGTCTGGAACTTTTGTGGAGCCGATTCCTGCACTTTTAGAATAGAAAGGAACAGGTTGTTGCAAGGCGCCATTTGTTTGACGAGGAGGCAGAGTTCGACAAGATCGATGATTCGTTGTACCTTCTGGGTTTGAACCAGAGGCGCCTGCGGCTGCCGATAGTATGGGTAATATGACGGCACAGGGTTTGCTTGTGCGACGACTGAGCTCCATTGCGCGACGGCGGTATTTAGCAGCTGACTCATCAATGTTGACATGTTATCATTATTCGCAGGAGGGTCCTCTGTCCCAGCCGGCGATGGTGGTTGATCCGGAATGGTCTCTCTGTGTTCGTGCAGGGCCTTGACGAACGCGACTGCGAACACGAATATCGAGGTGTTTTTAACCAATTGGGGTAATATCCTGCATCTACTGTCACAGGCGATCAGAAGTAATGAACTGAACTCACTCACTGCTTTACGAGAAACACGGCCCCTCGAGCCCGGCCAACAGCAATAAGGACAGGGATATCTTCGATCATCGGAGAATTGAAAGACGAGAATGCACGGACGGCCTGTTCTTCCGCCCACGTCTGGACTTTCTCGAATTCCTCTGCATCTGCATGTTGAGGAAGAGAGTGGATAAAGTCGATACGAGAACCTAGACGTGTTGTCGCAAGCAGTATTTCCTCAAAGCTACAAGACGCGACAGTCAGCTCGCACTATTGATCAACTAAACGAGGGCCCTCACCTTGGTAGCACACTGTCAAAGTTGAAGACCTTCCATGCTCGGATGAGTTTTTCACCTCCGAAAGTCGTAATAAGTGAGCCGCTCTTCTTGATCACCGTCTTCCACATGTCCAGGTCCTTCCACTTCAAGGCATAGTCCGACATCGTGCCAACAGTAGTTTTATCAGTGGCGTTAAGGGATTTCAACACGAGGCTGGCCATTTCCCTGTCATCGAAGCTGGGAATATCTGAGGTGGATTTTGCGAGGCGTTGAAGGGCATAATGAACACCTCCGACAGAAAACAAGATTCCATGCGCGTCATCTTCATGAACAATAACGACAACTGTCCTGCGGTAATCTGGACGTAACAGCGATGAAGAAGTATCAGCACGTGGTGAGTAGGAAATACGCACAATGTTCCACGGACCCCGCATACTGCCAAAATTGTGTTAGACTCTAGAATCGGCGGTGGATAACATAGGTCTCACATTGCCCATATACCCCTCATACTCGGTATCATCTGGGGTGGCGTCTTCGAAAGGCTCCTTTGGAATCAGATTTCCGTCCGACAGGCCAAGTGACTTCGCTCCAACAAGGGAATTCCCATCTAGATCTACTAGATTTCTGAGTGTCAATGTCGTCTCATGGATCTCATCCATTCCCGGTGTGCTCTCCCCCTCATCGTCGGAGGAACCCCAGCCGCCGTACCGCCCGCGTCTATGGTAGCTGCCGTATCCCGCGTCTCCGTCCGCAGATCCAGTAACGTGGTACTCTAAATTTGCCAGAAGGACCATATATCCAAGCTCTTCAGCCACTGTCCTCAGGTTGGTGACAAGGTGGGCATCTGAGCCTTTGAGAGTCTTGATACCGGCTCGGAGGTTAACCTCGCTGTACTGGTGGTCGAGGAGATACGCAATGAAGTTATCATCCATCTCCTCCTGCTGGTATGCGGATTTATGCCACTTGTGCAGGACATGTTGGAGGCGCATCGTCGCGGTGTTCATATCCGGCAGTGTGGGTCTAGGAATTCCCGGTGCACTGTGCACAAGGTTGTATGATAGTGCAAGTCGATAGCCTGACTGCAAGGGCTTCACTTCATGTGTAACGTCAGTGTACCATGCGAGTACTGATGTCGAGAATAACGAGTGGGCTGCGAGGTCGATGGCTTTTGGGGAGGAGGAATGGGAGACATGAACCTCGCCTCCGGTATACGGTGACGGGAGAATGACAATTACAGTCGCGAACATGCCGTCCACTTTTTCTGTACTAAGAAAATGTTGTAAGATTCGAGGGAGCACTGACAGCAGGGTGGGCATACTCTTGATGTGGCAGAAAACTAGAATTCGATGTCAGAAAGCGAATTAAGCCAGATAAAGGTTCGGCGGTACTTACTGGGATCCTACTTCGTAAAGAAGGAGCTTGTAAAACTCACACCTTGGCGCGACAGAAGCAGGTGCGACTCCTAGGGCTTGCCAAACGGTCGTCACCACGTAACTCTGGATCCATTGAGCCCACGCGGGATTATCGAACTTGACTTTCACGGGTTCGATTTCCCAGGTATCGCGAACCTTTGTATCGACAATTGTACGCTGGTTGTGTCCAAAAGGTGCATGAGCAGAGCACTCAATGATTGCCTGAGCATCCCTTGTACTTAAAGGCAGTCCAATGTATCCCAAGCCCTCAATGTTGAGACATGGGTTTGGTGCCGTTGGCGCTACAGCAGCATGGTAATAGCTGCCCTTGAAGTCAAAATCGCCTTGCAGAGCGTCTTCCAGATCTTCCTAGAAAATAAATACCTCTCAATACGATAAAGGCTAGAATAAATAAATCAGTGTTACTCACCCTCAAATCTACGCCGACAGAGACTTCTGACGAGGCATCGTCCATATCGTCGCTCTCCTCGTCGTCATCGACTGCAGGTTCCTCAAGCACAGGCTGCCCAGTCACCCCATCGACATCCATGTTGTGCTCGTTTGAATTCCCCTCGGAAGGTTGGGTGACTGGTGGAGTAGGAGTGGGAGAGGGATCCCTCGCGGCCATGTCCGAGTGGAGCGCAGCTTCTACCTCAGTCACGGTAGCGTCTGAGGAGACAGCCTCTGGCTCTGCTGAGCATTGTGGCGTGTCATCGTTGACTCGGGTGGAAGCGTCTGCGGTCGTCTGAAACAGGTTCAGCGACAGTTGAAACGAAGGATGCTAAAAACTAGTAAATTACCTCCGGAGCTGTTATTCTGATAGAATTGTCTTCTGCAGTGATAGTTGGTGTTTCTACTGGAACCGTCGTGTTGTCAGCTACAGACTGAGGCAACCTTTAGTTCAGTCAGGCGGAAGTAGTAGGGAGCCTCTAGTACCTGTGTTTCCTGAACAGCAATCACAGGACTCTGAGACACCGGTGTGTTCATGTTGAGTTCAGCCCTGTCGTCCTCGTTCGCAGGCACTCCAATGGCATTCTCGTTATCTGCGTCGATAGTCATGTCGAGTTCCGTTCGACCACCTTCAGCCGTTTGTAAGACTGGCGGGCAAATTACTGGCGAGGACCTCGGAGAGGGAGATTGGTCGTCCATTCGGAGCGCAGCCTCTACTTCCATAGCATCCAATGAGATCGCTTCTGGCTCTGTTGAGTGTTGTCGTATGTCGTCGATAATCGCGGTAGGGATGCCTGCAAGCGTCTTGAAAAATTCAACCTCAGTTAAAACAAGGGGAGCTTGGGATCACAATGACTCACTGCTGGTTGAGAGTGATCCACCACTGCGAAAGACGGTAAATCTTCCGGTAACCTCTCTTTTGCACCATCTGGACACTGAGGCGACATCAGAGCATGTCCAAATGGGACTCGAGGTCTCAAACACAAAAGTTACCTGCGTGTCTTGAGAACCGCTCTGTGAAACCAACTCGTCCATTTCGTGCACAGGTTCGGTGATATTTATTTCGGTATATTTTCGTTAATTGTTGCACGAAATGAGAGAATCAAGGAAGTTATAAAATATTTGTGACGCGTTTGACAGCTGAACGCGTCCTGTCACAAGTCAGATCAGTCACGGCGTCTAAAATGACGAACACCAAGGAGATGAGAAGAAATCAAGAGGAAAGTGCACTGGAAGAGTGGGATTGTATAGTTTTGAGGCTGATATTAAAATGCGTCTGTAGAGTTACTAGAAAAAAGTACAAGTACTTATGCCTACTACTCAGAACGACCTTGGAGTGAGGATGGTCCGGTTGGTAGCAGTATTGTTCATCTCGAAAGTCAGAAACAATGGCTATAGTACGGGTTGTCGACTTGACAAACGCTACCAACCGCGCAGACGGTAGGCCCAGCCCAGCCAATACAACTACTATCCAATAATGCATGAATAATCTATATCTTGGGGTACGACGACAAAAGAAAATACACCATTGACCATACTTGACTTGCGTAGCGGTGGACGAGGGAGTGCTGCTTGTGCTCGTTGGAGTAGTGCCAGTAGATCCAGGAACAGAGGCGGTGGATCCACTGCTGGAGTAGGTCGAGCCAATGTCATCAAAGGGAATGTTCGAGAACGTCAGACGAATTCGGGTGGTTGGCCTCGGCATCTTCAGGCGTCGCCTGAAGTCGTGGCACAAGTTCCGCGGGTAACGCCGGAAACAGAGGTCGGCAGTGGTGGGATATGAGGAGTCGAGCCAAAGCATGTTGGCGGCATGGTCGTCCCAGATGGAGAACGAGAACCATGCCGTTCTTCGCTGCGAGCCCCATTGCAGCGAGGCCGCCTCTCGCCTGGAACTGCTTCTTATTGCCAAAGACGGTCTTCTGCATATCGGAGTAGTCATCAGTGATGGAATCGTACGCGTCGAGGCCAGGAATGTTGGTCTTGGAGTTTCGAATGACGACTCCATTTTTGGACGTAGAGACGACGGATCTTGCTGAGGGTGCCAATTGCAGTGCCGTCGTCGGTGATGAACTGCGTTACCACAGTGACTTTCTTGGTGGTGTCGACGGTGATGCCAGGGCCACAGAACGTCTGATTGCCCTGGCAGTACGAGTTGAAATCGCAGCTATCGGAATCACAGACGGTGCCATACCATCCGTTGGTACCACAGGCGATCCCAGAGTAACGCTAGAGCCCAGAAACACTGCAAGGATAAGGAGCATAGGCCACCGGGATGTTGTTAGCCTCCCATATGTCCATCCTGTTGCAACAGGCACGACATCGGGGCAGAGGGTCTGCGACCATGCATTACCAGTGTAGCAGTTGGTGCCGGTGTTGTCATGCGCCCAGCACCAATTAGCATCGAGGGTAACGGACGCGCTAAACTGGGTGACGCGGCCGCCGCCCGTGGTACATTTATGCCAGGGAAGACTGGGTGTGTCTCTGCGGTGAGGGTGTCAACCTGCTGAGCAAATACCAGAGCGAGGAAGAGAGCGATTTTCGGAAACATCGGTGAGGATGCTGGGCGCAGTCAATAAGGCTTGGGTTAAGTTGAACTCGTTGGGATGTTTGGGATGTTTTTAAGAGGGTGAGCGGATAATGTCCAGAACACCGCGGCAGCGCGGCGCTTGATGTTGTTACTCTCCAAGAAACATGAGTGTCTTTCGTCGAGGAAATTCCCTGCAGAAATGCAACGTGGTGGGCAGAACTATTCAGAACAGAATTCTTGGCCATCTCAACATGAGGCCGAGGAGTATTCGTCGCCCAGCATCGGCTTGTTATCCCTTCATTTTAAACGTGTGTGGGGAAGGTTGAATCTCGGTATGTATTAGGGCAGCCATACTCTCAATATAATGAGCAGGGCCCACTATATGAATTGCATCTTGACCCGGATAACTACACGGCACGCCAATCCTGGCGTAAGAGTACCATTTTTGGTTTAATAGATCCCGGTCATTGTGGGCAGCTGTGGGCATAGCATGATGGCGTTATGGAAGGGCAGTGGTGTGTTCCCGTTACTGTATGGGTCCACAAATATTTGCTGAGAAGTATGCTGCCAAGTTCGACCTTGGCATATTCGACCCGATGACCCCCACGAGACCGGGCGCCCTTGGTCTTATCATCAGTAGACCATGATGAATAAACAAGGCCGTTAGGTGGTTGGCATTTCTGAGGGTACGTAAACTGAGAGAATGATTATGGGTGAGTGGTGATGATGACGTCTGAAATTCATTGCACTTACCTATACAAAAAGGCCAGATGAGTTTTTCTAATATTTGGAGGTAGCTAGATTAGGAGTGTCGACGTTTGACATATAACTTGGTAGGAGTGTGGGTGCCAGTGGTAGCTTGTCGTGGTGCATGTGAAAAGGCGGATACAAGCGAAACGATTTGACCAGTTTCCCAGGGTCCACCACCACTGTAACAGGGACCAGAGTTGCTTCACCCCAACTTGATTATAGAACCCACCCCAATTTACTCATCTACCAAGATGTCGGACTCCGTCGCGGATAAGTCTGGTTTTCTACGCAAATACATGTCAGGTCACCCCGATACACTAGTGGCATACGCGAAGTGGTTTGGCAAAGTCGCGGAACCCATCACCAGTGCCGAAATGACGAGTATCGATTCAAAGGTAGGTATAGATTCGTCACACCCAATAGACGCGACTCATGGGCTGTCTAGAGCATGACTTTGACATGCACTTTGAAGAATGGGACGAAGAAGGAAGTGTATGTCCCCATAGACCCGCCCTTGAAGGGGTACGATGATGTCAAGCCTCGATTGCTGGACATGAAGGCTACGGCGCAGGAGAAGCTTGGGATGGTGAGTGACCTCAAACATAAAGATGTCTTTCTCTTTTAAATCTTCGTGAAGATCAAGGCACCACAAATCACTTCCTTCCGTTATCCTTCGGATGTTCTGGGAACTGGAATTTTCATGACAACGCTTTTCTATCTCTTCCTCGCACCATTAGGAGGAAGCTCGCCCATCTATGAGCCCGCTAGACTTGTGCATGCCACAATCGGCTCCACGCCAGTGAATTATTTTACTTACTTGATCAGCGTCGCACATGTTCTTGAAAGTGTCTATACGTTCACCTTGTGCCGAAAACACACAGGTTTCGTTACCGGGGTACGCACTCACTTCAATACTTCGACATATATTGTATTCACAATTGGCTCCAGAGTGCGTACGTACTCAATACCCTACTGTTCGGGTTTCCCATTTGGAAAGACCTTCGGTCGCGTATCCAGACTGCACGGATCGACTCAGTGATGAAGGCCGAGTAATTTTGGAATATCATGTCAGCTATTTGTATCTTCGTTATGCACATAACGCGCGTAATGGATGTGTATCATGTTGTATAACCGGTTTATAAAACTCCCTCTTATGGCATGCTCGGGATATCGTGAAGGAAAAGGGCCGAGGATATGGCTTTCACTCATCTGGTTCATCGTCATTATCTTCAGGAACAGGAGCGTCTTGTGCCGCCACCGCAATCGTCCCTACTTCCGGAAACCACCCAAACTGTCCAAAGTCAACTCTCATGTCCCCAGTTCGGCCGACTGTTACTTCGACACCTTCTGCTACGAGCGCGTCTCTTTGACGCTGAGCACCTTGTGTGCCTGGCCCACGAGACGATATTGCGCCTGAAGCACCTATCACTCGATGCCATGGCACAGGTGGATTAACCTCCGGTGACAGGAATTTTAGAGCTGTGGTTTTCCTCCTTCAATGACTCTTAGACGTAGAGAAATATGGGTTGATTGGACGGACCCTGTCCAACGTGTCGTGAATGTCGGGGCATGCCAATTAATTTTGCGATATGCCCTTCGATCGTGTCAAGTTCAGCCCGTACTCGCTGTACCTACAACGTACCATAGCTTGTGACTCGAGACGCTGGTATCAAACGAACTGTTTCATAAACCTTCGGCCAGCGTTGGGAGAAGCAATTGAGATATCTAATATAGAACATACTGCAGCATGGAATTCTGCGCTATCCATCGCGTTGAAGAACGCGTCGATTGCCAGGATATGACCGTTAGCGTTAACTTGAACACAGGTCGCGAATCGGAAGTCCACTGTAAACATGTACAAATACTCCCACGTGCGGATCCCTTTATAAGCGCGCAACTTTTTTTTTTGTTCTTCACTCATTCGGACTTGCATTATTGTCCCCCTGCGAATACTCTTATTCTGCTCGCAGGAGTCTACTGCCTGTCCTAGAGGTACCATCGACGCCTCAGCTGGAGCGCACTCTCGCCTTCTGTGCATCCATTGGACTTGGAGTGGAGTTCCTTACCAGAGGTGTTACATCTTATGTATTACTGCAATGACATGGTTTTCTTCCCTTCATATTCTATATGTGTCGTTTGACTACTTTTAGGTAAAATCTGATGCACTTCCAGGATGGACACGGGATGCATCACTGACCGCGAATGTTCGTCAAGAAGTTTGCCAGTCTCAAGCTTTGTTCGCCCTGGTGAGTTTCACTCGACGATCCAATATCAACTCCTCCGCATACCTCTTCTATATCCCACACATCCCATCGCAACGATGATTTAATCATTGTCAGAATCGCAACGAAATTTTTTGCTTCGGCAATTCTTTCATGAACGCAATATTTAGCACACCTGAGCGACAGGCACATCCTTTTTCTTGTTACTCATCATCCATGTGTATCATGTATGCTAATATCCAACCGTTAGGCTGTATTTCGGGGCTATGAACCCATCTCCTCAGTAGCGTCTTCTTCACGTTCATTCGATTACCCATCAAGATACATTTTCTTACCATCAATGCATGTTATACTGAAGAAAGACGAAGAGGGAACTTCTTGTCTACCTCACGATACATCCCCGATTGCAGAAAACATATCAGTTTGCTAGGAGCTTGAGAAAGTAGAATCATCGATACGGTACAGGAGAGTTGTTCCGCGACATGTAACAAGTACGATGATATATCACATTCTCCCATACATTCAATATTCGGCCAACAGATCACCTTGCAACAACATCGGACGAGTTACAACCTTCATAAGGACAACCATAAGGACAACCATGAGGACTACCTCCTCGGAGATGCGGTTATCCAGCAAGGCGGCGCAAAATCGATCGGGCCGGCCTTCGAACGATGACTTCACAAATCTGACAGATAGGCCTCCGAAGAACTTTAATAGGGGCCTCGACTTTTTTCATTGCCCTCGCAGCCCCCACGCTCTAAGCACCCCTCACGAGAATCCAAACTCGCAATTACTACCGCATGGGTGCCTGTATGTTACAGGCCTGCTTCAAGATAGCCAACTGGATTTAGGATGGTCTCCCACCCGGGATCCCCGTTCTGTGCCTGACATAATCACAATATCACACCCATTAGATTGATAGCCAATCATACATTTTTTCACGGAGACGATTGATGTGCAAGGGCAAGTACACATGTACTGCGGCATCACGTCCCTTTCCCATATCTTCGTCTTTACACGGTCTCACCGTTAGACGTTGGCCGCCGTTCACGCGTTGAGGAGCGATCCGCAAGTCTGCATCGTCTAGGCTCGTCTCCTCAAGACTCATACCCTACCCACGCTCTGGATCCCAGGCTATTCGTGGCTCTCCCCAATTCCCTGTCAATTTTCTTATCTCGAGTTGACATAAACCATGGCCGACTCCAATAGTCTGCAATCTTCTTCCCAAATCGCGAACGCCACACTCATCTCTTTATATAGTACCCGATGTCTTAGTGAAAGCGATTCACCTCCAGCCGACTGCACTGTATGGATACATCCCCTCCAAAGCTGCAGCCTTGGCCTTCATCGCCTTATTTTCCATGTCGACGGGTACGCAACATATCCCTGCCTCTTATCAATGGTCGCTGACTCCTGGCCACGTCGGATAGGAACGCACCTCGGCCAGGCGATCTACACGCGAAACTGGTGGCTCATTCCCACTATCTGTGTCTGTGGCGCGGTTGAGGTAGCTGGCTGGGGCGGGCGTTTATGGAGTCATCGCACCCCGACGAGTTATCAGGCGTACCTCCTCCAGTGCGTGCTCTTTTTGGGTTCTCCGGGTATAGCTTGCTCAAAGATCGTCGACAGGATTTGCACGACGATCATGGCGCCCACTTTCATGCTTGCGGCCAATTTCATCATCTTCGGGCGCATCATTCAGAAGTTGGGCACTGCGTACAGCCGCCTTCCGCCGAAGTGGTGTAAGCCCTATTCAGCGTCACAACTTCTGTGATATAGCTAACCCCCCCACCCAAGATTCGATCATCTTTATCACCGGCGTATGCTCTTTCTCTTTAGTTTCTAGCGGAAACGTTGACGCACTCACAGGACGTCATCTCTCTGATCATACAAGGAACCGGAGGAGGGCTGGCTTCCGTGCACATTAAGACCAACCCCAAACCTGTAGGCTAATTCCCTCCTGTCCATTTTTCCTCGGCCGACCCGTCGACTCTTCCCCCAGGGCGGGCACGTCATGCTCGGTGGTATCGCCTTCCAACTATGTACGCGTCCCTCCCATTTCTCTCATCCCCAAGCATACAGCTAAACCCGATACCCTGCCGCAGTGATCATCATCATCTATACCTGCCTCGCCACCGAATTCTTCGTGCGATACACCCACAACAAGCCCTTCCGCAGAGGCGGATCTAGCGAGTCGCTCACCTTCCCCAAACCGATGTCAAAGAAGCTCAAAATCATGTCTTTTGGCCTCGTGTTCAGCACAACCTGCCTCTTCATCCGGTCAATAACCCGCCGGTTGTACACCCCTCCGACTGACGGCTTCTCCGCTCGAATATAGGTCCGTGTACCGTCTCATTGAGCTTGCGGATGGGTGGACAGGGCGCATTATCCGCACGGAAATCTACTTCAGTGCGTTCTTCGACCTTTTCTCCTCTCCTCCAAATTCTGAACGTCCTCTTCGCTTCTCCTTCGTAGACGTACTCGACGGCGCCATGGTCACCCTCGCGATATTCAGCCTCAACTTCATCCACCCCGGGGTCTTTCTATCTGAGCCCGACTCGGACGAGCCCATCCCGGTTGAAAAGGCACCAGGAGCCGCTTACTAGAAATACCGCCGCTGCCGCCTTTTTGTTGTATTCTGCAGATGACATGCGCCATCTACCACACTCATTGCTACTTATACATTTCTTCGGGAGTCATGTATGTACATTACAATGGAAATCTGACATTCTGTAATTTGTTGGCGTTGACTTGACATGTACGCGATTCAGATGACAGGGGGAAAGTTGTCCCCCCCCCACGTTGTCCTCGCATAGACAATGTTCAATTAAAGATCTTTCACCGGCCACACCATGTGTTCGAAGGCAGGCTGCGATTGCGTGTCCGAACGTATCGTCGTCTCGTGAATGAATTCTGTGCGTTAATGTACACATGTCGGGGTAAGCGTAAGTACAAGTTCGAAGTGAAGATCAGAAACAAAAAGAAGCAACAACACGACGTAAGCCGAGAACCAATAAGGAGTGCACCAACTAAGAAGAACCGTATGTATGTATGTATGTAGTAACCAGACGAAAACAGAATGAAGGAAAGTGTGTCGTCGGGGCGATGACCTCACGGGATAGAGCAGACAGAAGGGGGACGGCACACGGCGAGGATCACACGGGGATCGTCACAAACATCAATGGAAGATAGGTGTGGTGGAGACCCTTCCGGGCGTGTAAAGGGTCTGCCCGCGTGACGTCGTGACGTCATCTGCGAGGCCTACTAAGGGGAAACGAGATAAAGCGCGGAGGGGTAGAGAGCAGTATTTCTGAGGTCGCTGATACTGGAAGTCCGGGAGGACAGGGGCGTATATTTTGGGAGCCAAGGACGGGTGGTACGGCTGGGCGCCAGGGACATTTGTTATGCGATGTCTAGAAACCTAAAAGTAGCCTTTAAGCGACATACAGCCTTCACATTCGACAGTGACAGACATACTTCACCCGGTGCTGCTCAGCAAATAACACAACCGCAGCATCCCGCGTCGCCCGGTTCGTCGCCTGGCGTCCCTGCTGCTGTTGGAGGAACTGCTCGAGCGTGAGACGAGTTACGAGAGTAGGCAACAAGTATTCTCACCATCGCTCTGCCGATTCCTCCGCTTCTTCTTTAGCTCTGTCTCGCCCTGGGGTGCAAATGGTCTGATGGAGAGGTGCACGATTGTTGGAGTGGGTGCAGGGTTTGATTGCGGAATATGAGTGGGGAAGTTGAGTTCTATCCGAGAACGACGTGGATACGTAGATAGATTGCACCAAAATAAACTCATGACTTACTGGAGAGTGTATCGTCGTCCTGCAGCATTCTCCCCAGGTAGAGTACGCGAAGGTACGAAGGCGCAGTCGGACGCTCGTCCTCCCACTCTGCAAATAATTCTTGTGAGCGAAATACCCTCAATCCATCCCACCACACACACACACACCTGATGGCCACGAATTCCACACAAGTTCCTTCACCCGGCCCAGCGTCGTCCCAGGCTCAAACGACATTGTCCTTCTCCTCCCCGAAATGACCAGAAACGTGAGATACACCTGCGGTGTTTGTGGGACTGGTGTCTCGCCAGGAGCCGTCTCTGAAGCATCAGGCTTCTCCCCAGCCTCCTCCTCCTGTGGTAGCTCGTGCGACACGAGGTCAAGGGCGTCCACGATGCGTGAACTGTTGCTTGCCTCTGCCATCTCGAAATGGGTTATGGAAGACTTTGCAGACTCGGCCTGGGGGCCGTCCATGGCAACGTACGACCGTGATGGAGGTTCAAGCGACGCCATTCTTCAGAGTTGGTCGTCCGTGTTGGTTTCTTGCTGATTTCTGGACCCGTCGTCGTTGTCCTGAGTAGCGTGTGCGTAGCGATGACAGTGAGACGGGAAGAATGGAAGGAAAGGGTCTTGATCAGAGATTTCGTCAGGTATTTATAGGCCTGTCTACTACTTCGGAAGTGGATTTAATTTCAAAGGGGTGAACCCGACAACGCCACAGTCCAGCAGCCGTCCCTGTGTACGATTGATTAATCGCTGACAAGCTGAGCACTGCCCACAACGAGCCTACCAAGAGGCTCAAATGAGTGTCACAATAAACAGGTGTGAAGGGTGTGCGTCAACTTTGACAAATTGGGCGCTTATGGCACAGGCCTAGGTTGACCAAGTTCTCCCACGTGGGAAAAGTGGACTCTTCACTCTTTTACTCTGAGCTGAGCTCGGCACGCCGTAACATTCAATAACGGACGACCGGGGGTCGCCTGGTTGCTTTGACGAAACCCTCTCTTCGCGCCCTAGTCGAAGCGGATCGAAGCGGAACAAGGGAAAGATGTCTTACAATTCACAAAGCAAACTCGAGTCCAGGCTTGTTTCGTTTCACCTCTTACCACTTGACTCTGAGTCTTCTTTCTCGTGAACCCCTAATGGTCAAGGCTTCTAAAGCCTTATCAATGTACCATCAAGAGACTTTATCCTGATCTGGTCTTTTTTTTTCACCCACCTTTGTCTTTCGGTCCGAGGGGCTGGTGGGTCCAACCTATTCTTGTGGGTGTCGGAACGACAGGTCCTGGACAGGAGGGTTTTTTTTATCGCCCGAACAATAGCCCATCTCTCCGTCAAATCAGTATAGGGTGCTGGTTTGAATGGAGTTTACCTTGACGGCCGCTATGTATACACCCTGAAATTTAATTGCGTCTGGGCGCTGGGACAACCCGTCATGCGACAGACGTAGGGCATAGAGGCCTCCAAAGCGTTGTACATCATGGGAGACTTGCATCATGTTGTCGCGGCACATCAATGCATCGATATAGCGTATATGAACTGCAAATGAACAACTTGAGGACCAAGTGAATACAAGTGTGATCGCTCTTCTACACTGCCTCATAGCGGTTGCGGTTGATGATGATTAACCAGAATTTGAATAGTGATTACGATCAATATAAGTAGGGACGTTCTGCTAATAGTTTAGTAAGGAAACTCGGTGCCCATAGTAAAAGAACCAAGCAGAAAAATGTACGTACAAGTCGTGCTATGATAACATAAATATCAACGCCTACTTCCAACAGGCAACAAAGCGAGAAAATGAACAGCATTCACAAAACATGTCGCAGTTCAGACTGCATAAGGGAGAGGATGTCGGACGTACAAGCCCAATAGGAGGGGTTATGAAGCACAGTACCACAGCATCGCAAAAACTTGTCAAGGAACTGGGCGCGCAGTTCGTTGAGGCCATGGCGGATGGAGAAGATAGAGCCAATAGAATTTTGAGGCCTGCCATTGTTAGCCAGCTCGATCACTTGGGCTACGCTGACCCTGGGACAACGCCGAAGATGGCATAGCTCGGAGATTCGGAGAGACAGGCCGGGTAGTCTGCATCATAGTAGGGTCCAGTGGGTGACCTCGAGCGGCGTTTACAGATAGCTTGGAGACAGTGTCCGATTGGGACGCGGTGGGGGAGCCTTCGGTTTGCTCATCACTCGACTGCGAAATGGCCTCGAGGAACAGTGACGTTCCACGAGGATTGGTCGGTGGGAAGCTTGGCTCGTTGGTAGACTCAGACTGGGTTGAAATTTCGGTAAGGGTGGACATTCTGTGGGGTTCTGACTCCTTCTGAGTCGTCTCATAATCCGAAGTTTCGTCGTCCTCTATGTCGCGCCCATTCCGCATGCGGCGGTACACGATAGTCACCAGGACAAGAAGGTTACACACAAGGAGCGTCACTGTCGACTACAGAGAATGTCACTTGGATGCCTTGGCTAGAGATGCGATGGGGGAGGGGGGGGGATGTGGGCATTGCACATACCTCGACATTCATCGTGAAACCAGTGAGCGGCGCGTTCATTTTCATTGCGTAGATCACGCGCACGGCGCCAACTACGACTGTGCAAAGACCGAATATGAAAACTGCCCGTATCAGGCATCGCGGCCCTCTGGGGAGATCTACACGTTGCATTATGCACAGCATAGTCACCACCAGCAGAAGATTCGATACAATGTCGCCTATTTCAGACACGACGATAAGAGCCCTGGAATCTGATTAAGGGAGATGATCGCACCACACAGTTTGAATATATACAGAGGCCTTCCCAGATTGCAGTCGATCAAAGTATCTTTCAGGCCACAGACGTAATACTTGAGGACCAGGGTTATGATCGCGGTAGCAAGGAACATCGAGGCCATCCAGCGTACAAAGAGCTTCGTTGTTCCGCTGGGAAGGACTCTTGAAATACTGCACGCCATGCTTATACGAGAGGACCTGATAAAAAATAATAAAAAATGCGTTATAGATCACACAGAATCAATTAAGTAAGAGAAGGGGTACCAGATACAGCAAGTGAATGCGCCAGTTCCCAGCATGAACACAGCCTCCTGCCATCGTCGTGTGATAGGATGATAGTTCAAAGCTTGCTCTAAGAGTAAGACGCTCAGTATTGCTGGAGTGCTTGCCTGCAGAGCCGATAAATACCATCAATATGAACACGGGCGCAGGAACACGCGAAGAGAACAGCGTCAAAAATGCCAGCCGCAAGGGCCCACCAGTCATCCCAGGACAACTGCTTCCGCCGATGCCTGTGTATCAGACGGTATCCAGTCGCAACAAGGACAAGGATATGGAAAAGCACATGGACCACTGATATAAATTGATGATTATTAGTAAAGCATCTCGAACACCAAGAAAGTACTAAAGCTTTTACTTACCTCTGTGAGAAGTCCAGGCCACCTCCGACGTCTCCAGAATGGCGCCAAAAGCCATCGGCTCTGACATGGTGGTCTCCGAGTGGCCGTCTCGCCAGCGGATTCAGAAGTACGAACAATGTGTGGAAGGGAGAAAAAAACTTTGAAAAAAGGGTCCTAGGCAGGAGACATTTGTATTTAAACATTGTCATGAATCATGGCCGCGTGTTTGTGGAATGTAAAAAAATAGTGGCCGCGATAACAGGGTCGGTTCATCGGCTGGCACTTAATCTGTAAGGCAAAGGGCAGGTGTTGGTGGTCACAGTTAGACTCCGGTGGCGTTGATTTTAAATTTTAATGATTGATTGAATGATGTTCACGTGGATGAGCCCGAATTAGCACTCAGCACTCAATTGTCATGTCCAATTCTAAGTTCAAAGGTTGTACAAAGAATGGGCCTGACATACACAGGGGCCATCAGGCTTCCGACGGGATTTTCGATTTTTCAAAGAAGAAAGTAGTCTGTCTTCAGAATCAAACTGATTGACAGGTCGGTTGAGGATGAAATATTACTAAAGGCTTGCAATGGGAGCTTAACAAGAGCTCTACAATAGAAGATGCACAGAGCTAGCATCGAATTGACCTTTGATATCTAGAGTACCGTTGTAATATGTGAGTGTATCCTCACTGGCTTGTTAATCTGCCCGCGTGCGGCCAGCAAACGTCACAAGCGGCCAGGACCTGATTAGGCCACCACTGGGGCCCAGCGAGATTTAGCAATAGGTTGGCTCTCCGAGTCTCAGCTTACGGCCTATGAACCATACTGCCAACAGTCGAGTGCAGTGTAGACCCCGAATTAATTGCATTACAGCAATCACAGTGCCCTCAGTTGTTCAAATCGGACGATTCCTGGACAGGTTATATGTTTCATCAGAACCACGCAGTGATTGGTGAAACGATGTCACCGATTTGTGACTGTGGCGCCAAATTGGCCAGGTGGGGTAGTATTAGTTACTTTTAAGGCCCGTCATGATTGTATTGGTGATCGACGTGTCGCCTGTAAAGTACTCTCCGAAAGCTATCTATGTCCCAAGTCATTGGGTATCTGAGGGTATCAACATATGCGACAGTCCAAGCCTTGATGATAAATATCCAATAATGTTAAGGAGCGAAATGACTGGTATGCTAGACGTGAAATTTGACCTTTCCAGAAATAGAAATAGAAATAAATATCGTTAGTGGCCGCCCCCAGAACGCGCCTTGCTCCTTTCCCTATGCATTCTTCGGCTTCCCTGTGAGTTCGAGTTACACCCGCTTGCCAGAATACAATCACGCCATGCCGAATACATCAGCACGACGAGTGCCTGACCCTCAGGGCTACCCGTAGTGAACGGCGTCGTGTCCTTCCAAGCGAGTGGATTGACAGCTGGGGTGGCAACGCCATCGTCGGTGATATGAGGATTCCCGTTGGCATCCTTGCCTCCCAGAACTCCTCTGATTCCGTCCGCCCAGATAACGTACTTCTGCCCGCAAGCCTGTGGCTGGAGAACCGCCATACGATAGACTACGGAAGCCAACAATGAGCTGCCGGAAATCTCGCCGAAACCGTGGCCGCTAGCATCGTCGTCATCGAGGTAGTTGCGCACTAGCCCACCGTCGAGTGAAGATGCAGTGGCGCCATCGAGGATCTCCATGATCCAACCTGTGAGATCTTGGACTGCTCCAGATATCCATGCGGTATCATCGGCGATAGGGTATCTCATGATAGTGGCAAGGACTCGAACCATTCCAGCTGCGGCCCAGCCGTTCCCCGTTGACCATATGCCCTTGTCCTGGCTTTGTGGACCGATGATATGTTCCCATGCACTCATAGTATCAGATTTCAGGACCTGGCGATAATAGCCGCACTGGTTTACGCTCTCCTGCAGCAGCGTGGCGTTTGCCATGTCGGCAGCATAATAGGCCAAGAAAGGCGGCGCCATGTACATGAAATCCGCCCTGCAACGTGCGTCAGACTCAGGAAACAATAAGCAAGAACAAAAGATCGGCGCACCATAATTCTGGCTCCGAAACGCGTTGGGAAATAGCGCCGTTGGAATAACGAGGTGCAGAGTTGATCATGAAATCGGCCGTCTGTCGCGCAGCCTCGGCGTATTTTGGGTCCGTCTTTCCAAGCAGAATCGCGCTGACACCCAAACTCGCTGGATCCCCCACTGCACCATCGCCATCCGATAAGCTGTTCACACCATTGCCGAGGGTGATCTTGTCGGCGGCGTAAGCCAAGGCCTTGACGTCTTTTTTCTGCACCGTCGGGACTGGGAAGGAGGAGGAGCCGAATACAGATAATCGAGGATTGTATAGCTCGAGAAGAGCTTGGGAGGCGGCGCCGTACTCCCAGGAATGGGAAGGCAGAGACTGAGCGAGTGTGGCGACTTTCTGGATATCAAACCCAGGCGATATAGGGTATGGTTGGAAGGTCATTAGTTGGCTTGAAAGAGCGGTGAGGTCGACGATGGACCTCTTGAAAACGACCATAATGGATGGCTTCAGATCGGGGGGGAAAGTCGTCAACAACCTGTCGACCGCGATTCTGGGGTGGAAGGATGCCTCGGAAAAACTCCACTGATGTTAAATATCATCCGTATGGATGGATGGATGGCTTGGTATGCGAAACACCATAGTCCTTATACATGGCCGTTGAAACCCGGCCAAATTTTGGGCCTGATGGGTGGCCACAGGGCCCTGTGTTTCTTTAAGGCACCCACACTGACGTCTTCGAGTTAACATATGACGGTATCTGTTAGAACTTTTGTCCTCGAGGCAAATCGCATTCGCAGGTCGCAGGACCGTTGAGGACAGAGGGTCTGGATTCTCTAAGCTACTCCCTCCCGTATAGTGGAGATCGCAGCACGATTAATGGAGCACCTAGATGAAACTGGAGATTCTGGAAGTGTGATTTGTTGTCATCGTGATGGTAAAGATCTAGGGAGAAGCTGTGGCGGTGTAACAAAAGAAAAAAAAACTTCAACTGATCTCATCCAACGTTCCAAGCCTTCTTAAGCAGTACACTGTACAATTCTCTGGGGGGGCACGTAAGTACAAAAGGTTCTATTCTACGAGCGCTATTCACGCACTCTAACCAAAATTCAGGTATCTAAGTTCAAAGCGAGAGGTGGGTATTTAGGTTCTAAGAGGTGGGTTTGCCTGCTATGAAGATCCACGATATGGCGATGAGTATCCGGAACCCGACCGCGATCCCCAAAGTACCAGCTGCACCGATCTTGCCCAGCAAAGCACGTCCGATA
This sequence comes from Tephrocybe rancida, assembly GCA_018858115.1. NCBI lineage: Eukaryota > Fungi > Basidiomycota > Agaricomycetes > Agaricales > Lyophyllaceae > Tephrocybe > Tephrocybe rancida. The sequence goes on along the minus strand of JABCKT010006447.1, from coordinate 87,579 downwards.
AAGGCGCCAAGGAAAAGTGCGACGGCCGCGAGGAGCTTGTGGTCGCGCGAAACCACCTTTTGGCGAAGTTTGAACAGGCGTGGGTCAGACACGAGTTCGACCCAGACTGTTGTAAGCACGACTGAAAAATAGCGAAATAAGATAACCTTTCGACAAGGAGAGTATGGCGACGTACTAGTAGTTCCAAACTGGGTATTGAGGCGCTTGCCCAAAACTCCTTGCACACCAAGGCTAGCACTCATGAATGCAAGAGCGACGAAGGACAGCGCGTTCGTCCAACTTGGGTCCGCCCTCTCGTCGGCGATACTGAACTCGCCGCTTTTCCATATCGTAAGAGCCGCCGCCATCGTAAGAAGTGCTTGGATGACCGTGCCCGTGATGAGCCAAGTGCGTTTCAGCGGTCCGACTCGATCGCCAAGACGTCCAACAGAGGCACCGAGGTTGAAGGAAATGAGCGAACATAAAGCTTGTTGATCAGCTCTGTGGAAGGTCATATCCCTGAATGCTCTTGGGCCCTCGAATAGACGTGCCAGTGCCAACGCCAACTGTTGGTAATGGGTGTTATAAGTTCGCAGCCAAATATAACATATCACCCGAATCGTACCTGCGCAAAATTTCCCGTTTGGAAACCGCACCAGACGAATATCGCAGAGAAGGAAATAACGTCTCTATAGAGCTTATGAGACTGGGGCGGACGCCTTGAATGGTTGTTTGAACAACTCACATATAACCTGTCATGAAACAGAACGCTGCCAGTGGGCCCGTGGACTGCGCTGGGTCTACCTCTGAGTTTAGGTACGACCAGAAAGACAGCTGCGATGCCGACCCGCGCTCGACATCCTCCTTGTGGCTCATCGTGGTGGAAAAAAGGGATCCATTGGAAGATTTGGAAGAAGGTTGCTTTTCAGACCCCGATGCCGCGGCGGCTTTTAGATCCGACATTTCCTAGTCTTCCGAATTTCGCGTTGGGACGATAAGGGAAGCGAAAGATGACCGACGAGCTTCGACGGTTGTACTCAGGTATCTATGTAGGTATATATACTCTTCGTTGAACATCCTTCGATGTCTTGTAGTGGCTTTACTTGGCTGCTTGGCGAACTCGATGTACACTCTGTGAGAACTCTGCAACCAATGGCATTCCGTTCCGTTCTCGGGGAGCCGATGAAATGATTGACCCTGCAAACTGGGCGTTATCTGGGCATTGTGATTTTTCGCCTTCGATTTAAATGAAGCCGCCCTAACGCCCACATGACATCCTTGGACATCCTTGGAGATGCAGTCTCTTTCTTACAGTTGGCTTTTTTTATAACGACTGCATGGGCGGGATGAACTCGAAGTGGTGTATAATTGTACAACGAAGTACCCTCGGTTCAGGGTTTGCTCTGAATCCTGATCCTCTTGAGATATATATACAGAACTTGTACGTTTTCGCCAAGTAGTTCGTAACAGCTTTATACCAAGAACATACTTGAAAGAACGTTCGATCTTCTTGGGCCTTCTCGATGTTGTCAAACACAGCCTTGGAAATCTACAATTCAACTCTGGCGAGCTTGGACTCTTGGAGAGCAGGATGGTGTCGCTTGGCTGACAGGTTACTCGTACACATGCGCAAGTCACAGCTTCAGCGCGGGAAAATAATTTGGGCTAAGAAATTGGACGTTGCCGCGTGGTACGAGAGTTCTCCAGCCAAGATAAGTCATATCCGAATAGAATGGTGCTTGTGCTACTACTGTCGATATTGGATGGCCAGGTAGTGAAGGACCTTCGGAATCCGGATATCGTGAGAATTCGGGTGCAACCTTGTTCAAACATATGTGGCGCATATTCCTTGAACCTCCACCGTTTTTTAAGCAAAAGGCATGTTCATACATCGAATAAAAGTTTCTGACGAGAGTGGGATTCGAACCCACGCCCCCGAAGAGACCAGATTATATAAGCAGATGCTGCTTTGGCCTTAGTCTGGCGCCTTGGACCGCTCGGCCATCTCGCCATGGCTTCAAATAAAACAAATCGTCTGGTGTAGGCACCCAAGGAGGCAAAGTTTTGAACCTCCCGGTGGGCACAGTCTGGATCTTAGCCTTGAAAGCTTGAAGACGGATAGGCTTAGGGTCATTGGAGGAATAATCTTTTTGTTAGTGTATGCGAGCTATGCGAATGGGTTCTGGAAGTGGAATCCGGATTGGCTGTGTCTATGCATATGTCACGGTTGTAGTTATTAGGTTTGTACTGGCCGAGGTCCCCAAAGTATAGTAGCCAGGAGCCGTGAACTAGTGACAGTCCTACTTAGCGTGAAGTAGGTCCTAGCCCAACGGCAGCCTGGGTCTGAATGATCAACCAAAGTCCGGTTCGAATCCCACTTTACCGTTGTCGAAGCTGGGGCGTGGGTTCAAATCCCACTCAACTTGTGTCGAGAGATCAGGCGAGATTTTTTGCGCGCATCCACAAAACTGTAGGTCGAATCCCACTCTGCTGGGGCCGGGGCAGGTGGTCCGAGGGAGGTCGGACCTGGTTCAACTCCCACTCCGCGGTTTTATCCTACATGTCGTAACGATCCTGGCGTTCACGTCGGCACTCATAATCGAACAAACGCCCTACGCGTAAAAGGTGGGGGAGCAAAATATCGTATGATTTTCGAAGAGTCAGACCAAATATAAATAGGTTTCGTGCTTCATCAACACACAGTTGAAACCCCTGCTCAAAGGTGGGTAGACCACATCATCACCAATCAGGCAGAAAAGTCTCTCCAATTCAGCCGGTTCTATATAAGAGGATCAGCAACGATCGATTATCGCGAAGGAAGCTCGAGGCTTACCAAGGAGATATAAAGAGAGGTCCAAGGACAGGCTTCGAAGACGACACGAGTAGAGACATGTTCGAGGATATCTTGTGCCAGTGCATCGACCTGCGTCGCCAGATACGTCTCGCTCAGATCATACCCGCCGATTTTGAACTTGATCTGCTTCAACGATGGGAAGATGCCCCGAATGCGTTGAGTTGTGGCAGCCCAATGGAACATTCGCAGAGAAGCGGCGAGGTCCTGGGCGGGTGTTTGGGCGTCGAAAATTAGACCAACTGTCTCGATAGTCGAAGGAGGGAGGGATTCAAGGATCTTCCACGTTGTTTCCATCATCACCGCTTGTTCACTACCCAACCCGATGATCCCTAGGTGAACGGCCTTCAGTGCCGTACAAGATGACAGGTCGACGCGTGTGTATAACACTAGCAGCTCTAGGTCTAGGTAAAAGAAAGAGTTGTCAACTGGAGGGTCTCCGTTTAAAAGAAGAGAAGCTACCTTGATTGTTTATTGCGTCGCACAGGTCGACGACAAGTGTTCCCAGTCGGGGACCAATCTGGAGTAAATGTCTCTGTAGAAGAGACAAGTCGGCTGGCCCGGCTCTGTACCCAGAACCGTAAAGTCGAAGATGGAAGGAATGGATCGTCAAGGATTTGGTGTCGTTCTTGAGAGGGCCCCGCACTGGTTGTAAGGTGACGAGTGTTCTGCTATCGATGGCCCGAATATGGAAGTCTCGTTCGAGCACAGAGTCATAATTGAGGAGACTGTCGACTTCGTCCTCGATTTGGAGGTTGTATAGGGTGAGTTGACTTCCTCTAACGATCAAAGGCTGGTTGAATAGCTCAATGAGCTCTTTCGTCTTGTAGAACACGATGCTCTCGATGGAAACATCTTCTACTGGAAGGGAGCAGAAAAAGTCGAGTAATTGCCATGGAAGAAAGGGCCAGTCGAAGGAAGCCAACCGAAGGCTGTTGAGTCGAGGCAGCTTCATAGCTAAGAGTTGGATGCTTTTTCTGGGTTTATACTGATACGGTTTAGTGAATACCCCGTTGATGTAAAGATTTTGTATGTGGGCGGCAAAGGTCGTAGGAGGCCCCTCGAGCAGATCAAGGAAACCATCGAGCTTGCGGGCATGTGTTGGATTTGAGAAGACAAGTGTCTCAAACATGACTGCGCGGCTTTGTTGAAGAGTAAAGCGGCAGACTAGTGCGAGGTTCAACAGGCAGGATGGTTTTCCGCTGAGATTGTCCACAATCTCTTCTATAATTTCCAATGGAAGATTTGGGTTGCCCGTTGAGGGTTTTGACGAAAAGAGTATGGCTGTAACGGTCCTCAGAAGAGAAGGCAGCGACATTTTGCGTACTGGATGGGTTCAGAGTGAGGTTGCGAATGGGCTTGTGAAGATGACTTACGAGACAATTGGATCGTAGTGAAATGTCTGAAACGCCGAACCGTCACGAGGGCAGCCTCGGGGGCCTGAACCCGTTAGGATTAGCAATACCTGAGCGATGAAACCATCTAATGAAGAGATGTTCTGTTCAAAAGTGACGATGATCGAAGCTGTTCACAGAGGACGACAAGTGGCTGTGAAATGGAGAATCAATATGTCCGACGTCAATCACTCCATCAAAAGTGGGCGGTGCGATGCGACCCAAGTTCAACTTGTTGGTAACAACTTCACCATTCTACTAATAATTGTCTACTGTAATACTTACGGTCGGCGACCTTCGAGGAACCTAAATTCTTCAGGTGTCAACCGTAAAATGTTCCTCTGTTACTCCTCCAATTGTTCAAACTTCACGGACTGATTACAATCAGTGGGTAATACTGCGTTGGTGCCTCGAACGTACCACAAGAGTCTACTTACCTGTGGCCGCGAAGGACTCTTGAGCACGTGGATTCGGAGGGCTTGGAGATTTGAAACACTTATTCTGGAGTGGTCTTTCTACGCCGCTTGGTATCATGCAGTGCGAAACACGGCCATGAATTGTGCCGCTACAGGTCGTCTGCCCTGTATCTCCCAGGAACTAGCAATAGAAAATGTCCATTTGTTAGGTAGCAACGAAGCTGTCTCGGGTTTCTCGTTCTATGTAAGTATTTGCTCGATCTAGATCTTCTTGCTCCCGCGCTGTATAAAAAGGACAGATTGAGCTTGATGCTGTCTTCAGGCTGGCCCTCTATCGAAACTCCACTCGCAAATACTCATGCGCCTATCAATTTTCTCTGTTTGCTTCCTATTGTTCTCCGTTCATGCAACGCCGTTGATTGCTCGACCCCCGACGGTAGCTCCAAAGGCAGTACGTGACCTCTAGTAGCGCCTATTAGTATAAAGCATACTCAAAAGACGATTTTAGCCGTCCCTACCACCCGCTGAGCCGGCTGAGCCAGCTCAGGCCCCGGTCAACAAGGCGCCCCCTAAAGTGCCAGCGCCACCTGCTGAGCCCCCTGCGGCACCCGCCCCTCCGGCCCCCGCCAAGCCGCCCCCAAAAACACCACCTAAAGTGCCAACGGAGCCTGTCGAACCGCCTAAGGGACCCGCCAAACCACCAGTCAAGCCTAAGCCCAAACCACACTGCACAAAGAAGCGCGCGGACAATCCCGTCGATGAAGCAGCTCACGGCCGCACTACACAGCTGGGGTACGGAAATACGGCCTTCGTATACAAGACCACCTTCGAAGGGAAGGATGCTGTTATAAAGGTCATAGATGCCAGCCGTCCTGGCGGTTCGGAGGAGTCAGTCAAGAAGGAGGTCACTAATCTCAAGACTGTTGATCAACTCTTTGGTTGGGGAGAGAAGAAAACCGATAAAGGCCACTTCTTCTACCTCGTCATGCACAACATGGGAACCTCAGCGGCGAAGACAGGGCTTACTGAGGCCGAACTTGGCAAAATCGTCGGCGAGGCGAAAAAACGCTATCAAGATCAATATCATATGGATAACAGGTACGATTCTTTATATGGCTTGTGTTAGCATGCACTCAAGACGATTGCAACGCTTTTAGAGACCAAAATCCGAATAATTTTGTCTACCGACAGGTCAACGGAAAATGGCAGGCAGAGATTGTTGATTGGGCGCGAGCTTCGTATTCAGGTACAAAACCACAACCTGCCCCAGGTACCCCGGAGGCGGTCCAAGATCCGGCAAAGTGTGTAGTGATGTAATGAGCCATGTACTTCCAGCGCTCAGATAAACAATCGCATTGGTTTCGACCTGTATTGGTGTGTCCTTAAGGAGTGCGGCGTTGAGACAGGACTTCAGTCATAAGTCCTGGTTTCCAGATACGATCACCACAGCAATAACCCACATTGTTACTCCTGTGCTGCTGAAGTTCATTGCCCACCATCGTCAATGCCCATCATCCTTTCCTTCTGGTTTCCTCGCTTTGAATAGTCCCCGTTCGGCCACATTCTGCATGATCACGCGCACATTCTCTTGCGCCTCGTCCTCCGTCATCGTACCCGACTTTCTTCGACCTGTCGAAGAATGTCAGACGGTACACCCCAGAGAAGATCGAAACTACTTACCGATGATCGCCCAATTCCTCGTGCTCGGAATCCTCAACGTCTCGCACTCAATCTCCCAACCACAATATAGGGTTAGCGACGCCAGCCATATTCTATACATCGAGTACGAGCTCCCATTGTCACCCTGGCCGCCCAAGTTCAGAGTGTCAGCAAAGTCTGGGCCAGGGGTCGGGAACATCGGTGTCGTATTGCGCTCGAATTTCGCGTCGAAGATCCAAGCGCAGCACGGGATGTTTATGTACCCCGCGGCAGCTTGAAGCGTCGAGAGTAGAGGCACCCAGGGTGTGAGCTCGTCTGCGTGGTTCCCGATGATGAAGATACCAGGTTGGAAGTAGGGGTCGGGTGTGCCAGTGGTGGGGTCGAACGCGTGTACATGGAGACTGTCTTGCGTCGACTCGGGGTAGTGGGACCATGATGTTCGTGCGCGAAGGTCGATGCCTCGACCTTTGTAGCCTTCTTGTGTCAAAATGTGTGTCAAGAGACCGTTGCCGCATCTGCGATAAAGTCAGTTCGGTAATGACCAGAATAATGACTCGAAATCACCCAAAGTCAAGGAAGCCACCCGGCGGGCGTGGCCAAGACCTCCATGGCTGCTCTATATCCTTCGTCAGCGTTTCGTGTTCGGACGCGTCTGCTGAAAATGTGTCTTTCCACAACAACATTAGATACGTTGCGATGCCGATATCCTGGTTCATACTTAGCACGCATTTCTGGATATCTTCAAGATATATATTCTTGCCTCAAACACATGCTTCAAGGGATCTGTGACCTCCTGCCATGTATCTACAAGATGCTTATGCCGCTCGCGCATGATAAGATATAAGTCTTGGTACGGCTCCCGGGGAACCAAGCAATCATGCATGACGCGTTTCTTGTAGTGGGTAAGTGCACCCCAGCCATAACGGTCAAGTGTGTCGAGAAGTGCGAGGCAGGTGCGGTAGAGACGTGCGTTTGGGTCTGTCGGGATGTTTGGTAGCGGGATCACCTCTATCCGCAATGTTGGCGGGTCTGATCGTACGTATCTAAAGGCTAGATGAGAGACGGCAGGGTGATAATATGGCAAAGATTCTCCGGGCTGGACGATTGGGGTCAAGAGGAGGGTATCAGGAGACGGGCCCGACGAGTCTTCCGGTTCGTATAGAGAACAATATTGTTCGAGGGACACATCCCTTCCAGGACGTCTGGCCAAAAGTCTGCGATGAGTTGAGGAGATGAGTCGTCGTCCGTTTAGCCTGGGTATAGCCTCAGGAAAATCAGACTCTAACTCTGCCACAGTGTCGGAACGCAGAATCAGAGTTGAATTGTACTCGGGGTGGTGCACCAGCTGGGAGATGGCCACCTCAAACTACTGATGTATAAGAACAGAGCATTAAATGTAAGGGTTCAAGATATTACCAGTTCAAAGGGGAAGGAAGCCGGACACGTTATAAGTGGCAGCCAGTTTGTCTCTGAGACGTCTCCTCCTGATGACAGTGGTGGTGGTGAGATCAACTTGTGCTCACATTGAGAAGGCTCAAAGCGAGGTCGATTAGCGGACATGGCCCTTGAACGAATTCAACAGATGAAGTGAGGATCTAAGTGTAGTTGTGACTCGACATGAATTGGGGAAGGATGTACTCGAAAAACACAACTTTTGATGAAATGATCGTATTTCTTTATCTAATCTGTGATCGGATACAGTAATTGGGTGGAATAAAATTCGGCTCTACATTACACAGTAAGGCTTGAGTCAAGTACAGACTAGAGTTATCTTGGAACGGGAAGGGACACGATTCAAACACAAATAGTAAGGGATGCTATAGGGCATACGGGCATATTTACGCCAACAAGATCTCTAAATACACACCTCGTTGAGGTGACGTCGAGCGTACCCTATACCCTCCATGTATTCTTGGTTTTGGACACAAGATGCCGCGCAAATCCAATCAATGCACTCCCTAGCAGTACAGAAACCCCGGAGAAGACAACGGGACGCCACCATATAAATGACGCTGAAAGCAGAGCTCCCGATATGGGGGTTCCTAGTCGAGTTAGTGTGTTATCACCGGCAAGGGAATATGTGATACTTACCAATCAGTCCCGCGATGCCTGGCGAACCGTTATTTCAGTGTAGAAATGGATATAACTTTGCCCTCACCTGCAACAGCAAAACAGAGACCAATGCGCGACCCAATTTCACCGTCATTCCTGGCCAAAGACGCCACCATTGGTGCAACGACCCCTGCGTCTGTTGTGTCGGGCGTTATCACAGGCAATATTGTGCAACATGGAAGGGTGATACGCACAAGATCCGGAAAAGAAGCCGTACAGAATGGCAAAGACGACTGTTCTCGGAACATCCTTGACAAGAAGCAGGGAGAATGCCATGATTCCGAGCGATGTCATACAGAAGATCATGACATTGATGACACCCAAGGGCCGAGCAATTATGTTGGGTATGACGCGACCAAAACCACTAGCCATGTTCAGTATGACAAGCTGATTCTCCATGAGCAATTACAGGTACTGCGAAGATTGGCTAGGCTTACTGTGTAGAACGCGAAATCGGGTGAAAGTCCATTCTCAATTGACTTGAGCTGGAGGAAGAAGGTCGGAAAAAAGATGCCCAATAAAATGAAGAAAGACCTAGACATGAGTCAGGTAGGTGCCTTGGGAATAGGAGAACAGCGCTGACTAACCCAAGGACTGCTGACAGGTAAGCTGGCTCCCAGAAGAATGTTTTAATCTCCTGTAGTGTGTCGCCGTTCCTTGATGAGCGTGGAGGAAGCCTTGTTCGCATGAGAAGCATGGCGAGCACAAGAATACCCAAGTTCAACCCCGCGCTTGCGCGTACACCAACATGAAACCCGACGCGTCCATGGAAGAGCTTGTTAAGCATAATAGTGTGGAGACACGCCCCTATGGCGCAGCCCTAGCAGCACAAGTTCGACTGGCGTTACGAGTGGCAGGCAAGGCACTCACTGATGAAGCGATACCCATAGCCACAGTACGGCGGCGGAAAAAGTAGTGCGTAATAACTGCCAAGCTTGGGACATATGTCATCCCTGAAGCAATGCCTAGCCCGAAACCTTGCGCAAGTGCAACCTGCTGAGCGTCAGGGAAGAAGCAGTTGCATATAGGCACGTCTTCCACACCTGGTAGTATTGCTGTGGTTGCGTTAATGACAGCATAAAAAGAGAGAACACGAAGAGAAGGGATCCGGCGGCCATTAAGTGGTAACTGTGGTATGAACATGAGAAATGAAAGGATCAATGGAGAGAGGTAAATACAAGTATCCTGTATCGAACGCCCGGCCGGCAAAGAGACCAGAAGATATCACAAAGAGCAGTTGAATACTTCCTATCCAACTGCGCACAGCAGGCACTAAGATGACGTGCACACGAGTTAAGCTTTGAGCCTGACCTGATCTGCGAGGAGGAATAACGAGTCAAGTACACTCGAACATAGAAATCTGCAGTGTATAAACAACACGCTCAAGCCTGAGAATAAGGTCATGACACGTACCATTGTATACACCATAGGCATTGGTGTAACTGTACAAGATTAAATCACTGGATATCGCCAATGTATTCCACTTTACGATACTTACCCTAATGTAACAAACTGGTGCAGAAAACTGGAAGTTTACGTGAGTCAGTCTCTGACCTGTGTCGAGAAAGGGCGCTGCTTACACTCCAAGTACCACAGACCAAGCCTTCCATCCGCCCTCAGGAAATTCGATATTTGGAGGCGACGAGCCCGAGGCATCGGCCACAATTGCGCCTTCTGAGTCCTTTTCTTCGGTGGGAAGATGTCTGATATCTGCCTGAGTGTCGAGAGTAGGCACCATGTTTGACGAAAAAGTATGAGTGGTCAACTCAAAAAAAGGAGGCTTTTGGGGCTTGAAGCAAGGCCAGGGATAAATAGGCTCCTGCCTTGCACAGTTTCGTACCTCGAACCTATAGGCGAGGATGTGTTGAGGCATTCAAGTGTCCGCTACAGATGGCAACGAATACACGAGCCCCAATGCAGACACGTAACGTTTTCTTAAAGGCGTGGTGTAGAAGTAACCTCTTGGCCCGGCCGCGGGCGCGTAACTTTTGCCGCGGCAGTTCAGTGCACTCCTGTGCCACTGCAGGACCTTTGCCGTGCAGTCCCGTGTAGCCGTAGGATAATCGCCGTGTTGTCCAGTGCAATATCAGGACTTTTGCCATGCAGGTCGACAGGTGCCGTGCGGTATCAAATATATTGCGTGCGCCAGGAAAGTTCCAACCAGAGGAAGAGAATGTGTCCTCTCGCGATGAATAGAGGACATGGGTGCAATCATTGTTGTGACATCTCCACTTTTCACACTTTCCTGTGTCCGTCGCTAATGAGCACGAGGTTAAGTGATAAGCGAAGATCTACGAGCAAGACATAAAGTGACATTCGAAGATCTTTATCTCGATCGATCCGGGGGCCAGGGAAGGAGCATTCCAGTCATGACATCGATCCTATACCGATCGTCTGTCAATGTTTGTTAACGACTCGAGCCCCACAGTGCGCACCCAAATAAGACCCTTGTTCATGCTTGCTGGAAGCTATCATCAAGATACTTGTCTCGCCATGTGTACAAGCGGCCTGTGGAGTTTTGGGGCACCGGCAACCAGGTGACGGTGGCGCAAAAAAGCGGCGAGTCGGAGCACCTCGTGGAATGTACTGGCGCGGAATGTAGCACAAGTTGTGAGTCGTGAAGTATCTAACCCAACAACGCAATTCACGGAGAGTGTTGCAGTTGGGATGCGAAAGAATGTTGTACTATTTGAACTCTCCCGGCCACGGTCAGAGAAACAACAACAGGGTGATCTGATCGCCGATTCCAGGACCAGATCGATGCGTGGAGTCGTGTCAAGGGCCATACAGGTCCAGTGCAGGCCCAGTGCACTCCCGTGTAGTTGCGTGCGCCTCCAGTGCATTGCCGTGCACTGCAGTGCAGCCCCGTGCAAGCTCAGTGAGCTCCCAGGTAAGTTCAGTGCAAGTGCCGTGCAACAGTGGTTGTGCTGCCGTGTAACTTTCCGACTTTAACCTTATTTTTCTTTGCCCAGAAAGTGCTGGCGAGGTACTAGGGCTTACCAGAAGCTTTCGTCTGGTCAGGAGAGCGTCAGAAAGGTGCGCAAAATGATCTATCTTACCCAAATACCATCTATATGTTGGTCGCGTGCACTGCAGTGGCACGCCATGCACAGCGAGCACATCCAGGAAATGGAAAAACCGGCATCAATGCGATCCGTTTTTGATGCCGGTGTCGGCAGCCTCGGCACAGGCAGGATGTAGCCAAGATGTAGCCTCAAGAATCAGGACACTCAGGCTCGTGGCTTCAGTAGTAGTAGTATAGACGGTCGGGGTCAGTAGGTGCTGGGTACGTGTGGAATGTTTGCTCCTTGTGGTATGCGCATATAAGAATTTATTATACAATATGTTTTTCTTTTCAGACTCTATTCAATGCATTATGCAACATTACCCTTCCTCTGTACCTACCAGACGTGTGGACAAGTCGTTATAGTATAATAAGGTCTCAGTGGGTAGTATATGACTGTTGGGTGATTTATGTTTGGGGATGGCTCGAACTGCGTGGTGCGTCACCGATCGTGTTTCTTCCGTGTCAACCACACTTGCCTGACGTTCATAAGTACGAATCACTGTTCGACGGGAGTGATGTGGAGATCCGGTTAGTTTATATGAAAATTAAATTAACAATCGGCTCTTTGGCCGCTACATATATAATTAATGAGACGTTCATGATTCTACGAACGTCTAAAGGAAATTGAAATGGTGATATCTGATATTTTAAGTCTCCGCTCTGTCAGCCGCAGAAATGCCGCCGGTGGGAAAGCGGCGGCGGCTGTTTTCACCGCCGGGTTTTCCAACTCCCGGATAACTGCGCACCCCAAGTTCGCCCGAACTTCGCCACTATTCGACACACACGTGACTATATCGCGGCTTTTCCAACTTGCCTCGAGTCTTTTCAATAAGCTTTTGTTGATTCTAACTTTTCTAAACGTTTCTGTGATGGATCCATGGCCCAACATCTAATGAGGTGTGCATGCATTAGCCACGCCTAAGTTCCACTAGCTACTCTTGGTGACGGACCCTAGTAAGTGCCAAGCATTTCTGGAGCAACTTCGAGGAGGTTAGGCTTCGTCCTTATTCTTTTTATTGTGCGAAACTTGGCCCTATTTCAGACTTGTTTTTTGCCTGCGGAGGCTAAACGAGGCTGATTTGGACAACTAAAGTATTCACCAACGGCGGATGGCCATTCAGCCAGTCGCCAGCTGCTCTTCCTTCAAAACGCGTGAGCATTATATCGCTGCTTTCTGGTGTTATCGAACAAATGTTACCAGTACAAACCTCAGTCAGTATCATTGTAATACTGTGCCTGAAACCTTGTTACATGACCTCCGTGTCGGTAATAGCCTCTCTTTCCCGTGGACATTCATCAATATCCAATCAACACCACATTTAATGCCAACAACTTAGACGCGTACCTGCCTTCGTCTTGGGCACCGTGATGGAAACCGGCGCGCCAACTACAATTGGCTTACTTACGCATTGTGTGCAAGTACTCATTCTACGCTGCTCGCCTTTGGATTCCGCTTTAGAAACTAGAAGTATTCGAAACTTCCCCACTAGAAGGACGTATGTCTCCTTGGTCTTATTTTGATACACTTCTATCAGAGCCCATATCGCTCCGCGCCGACGTGAAGGTGCCCACGAAGTTCCGCCCCTCCTCACTACAGTTCACAGGTTTAACAAGGGAACAAAAAACGGTTCTGGTAGAGAAACTCAAAATCTGCACATCGCTCAGTGCTTGCATGTTCAGATCCCACTGTGGCTTTTGCTGAAATTTTAGCAAACTTAGAGGGAGACTTCTGGTGTGATAATAGGTCAGCTGCTCTTATATCAACATCTCAAGCTCCGAAAGGGACCATCTAAGAAGTTTGGTCACTAACTTGGTCTCATGACCTCTCTCTGTCCTGATTATGGACAAACAACAAAGAGAAAACATTCACATACCAGTTGTAGGACAGACAACCAAGTCATAATTACACCAAAAGAATGTATAATGTTGAAAGCTCATACAGGACGGCTACTCACCGGCGTCTATGGTTAAGCGCTCAACTTTGAGTGTGATCGAAGTTTGCCGAATTCCAAATATGATCTACCCCACATTTTCCGGCTTTCTCCACCGGATCAAATTCCAAACCCAGACACATCCGTACCGGCGCCGCTCTTCCATTCCCAGCTATATAAACCTCACCGGCGAGGAACCATGCCCTTCTCACACCTATCCCGAACAAGACTATAAGCCCTATTCTACCTCATTCACGTTCCCGTCAATGGCTGAAGTTGTGACTGCCCCTTCCACTATCGAAGTCAACGATGCTGTGTTCTGCAGCACTCACATTAAAGAAGTCGTAAGTAGCCTCTATCACACGACACACTCGTTGGTTATGCAACGAGTGATCTATGTTGATCGGGTTATCGAACTGACGCTTCATGATCTCTATAGTGCACAGACTGTAACTTTGACGGGAGAGAAGAAAACGATTCCTTCTTCGGGGTTCGTATTGTCTCTACTGTGATTGATACGATGTCTAACATACATTCACAGTTTGACTCCATCGACAGGGAACCTATAGTTGCCCCCGTCGTTACCCAGAACAAGGATGGAGTTTACCAGTGCAAGAAACACGGATCTCAAGGTGTGTCACGTTTCGCAGCTCGTTACCTTCAAGTAAAACTAAGTCACCCCAAGGGTGTACCCAATGCTTCGGCTGGAAGAAGCAGATCGGCAGATCCCTTACTGCTGCGAAGAAGGCTGGAAAGAAATAGTTATATGAACATCGATGTACTCAGCACCCGCGGGGACAGCGGCAATAGCTTGTAAACCAGTAGCATGATGACAATCTGAGTTGCAGTCATCTAGTATTCAGAGACACCGCGCACCCTACACCCAGCGAGTGCCTTTCTTCTTCGACACAAGATAACTAGTAAACGCGAGGAAACCACTTCCCGCGAGCATGCAAACGCCTGAGAATACAAGCGGCCGCCACCATATGAACGACGATGACAACAACGCACCGGCGATCGGAGTACCTGATACATGAATAGAACATCAGCGATCAGTAGATAGATATACGGCTGTATGGGACGTACCGATGAGTCCTCCAACACCTACGCACTCTCAAAGTCAGGTTCAGTATCAAGGATCATCCAGTAAACACCTCACCTGTGAACGTGAAGCACAATCCAATCCTAGCCCCAATTTCTGCATCGGTCTTCGCTAGCGAGGCAATCATAGGCGATAGTACACCAGCGTCTATCAAATATTCAATTCCAAACAAGACGTCACCATAAGCGCTGGTTTCAAGGAGAACTATAACACACATGCGCCCGAGAAGAACCCATATAGAAGCGAGAATATGACAGTTCCTGGAATGTCTTTCACGAGAAGCATGCAGAAGATGAGGATCGCAAGGGTAGTCATACAAAAGATCATGACATTGAAGACACCGAACCGAGGAACGACGATGTTGGGGATGACCCGACCTACGGTGTTGGCCACGTTGAGGATGACCAACTGCATGAAGTAAACCGCCATGGGTACTTAGAATGGAACCCGTGAATACGAAACGCACTGTATAGAACGCAAAACTCGGTGTGAGGCC
Source organism: Tephrocybe rancida (assembly GCA_018858115.1). NCBI lineage: Eukaryota > Fungi > Basidiomycota > Agaricomycetes > Agaricales > Lyophyllaceae > Tephrocybe > Tephrocybe rancida. The sequence goes on along the minus strand of JABCKT010006447.1, from coordinate 72,572 downwards.
ATTAATAATTGCCTTGAGCTGGAGGAAGAAGATTGGAAAGTAGAGGCCTGCGAGAATAAAGAAAATCCTGTGTCCCGACAGTCAACATGGCAAATCAAGTAAGGTTCGAGGACTGACCCAACGATCGTCGACACATAGGCAGGCTCCCGAAGGAATGTCTTCAAAGTCTGGAATGTACTACCTTGCCTTCGAGGGCTGGGTGGGAGCCGTGTCCTCATAAGGAGCAAAGCGAAGATCAGGAGCCCGAGATTAAGGCCTGCACTAGCCCTCACGCCCACGTGGAATCCAACATGGCCGTGAAACAGGTTATTAAGCATTACGGGGTGAACCGCGGCACCAACGCCAGAGCCCTAAGACGCCGCGTTAGCTTTGATGTGCATCGAGAGGTCGGAGAGCATCACCGAGGTTGCGATTCCCATAGCCACCGCCCGTCGGCGTTTGAAGTAGTGGGCAATGACGCCCATTCCGGGGACGAAGGTTACGCCTGACGCAATTCCGAGCCCCAAGCCTTGAGCAAGAAATACCTGCTAAAGGTTGAGAACTAATGGGGTCGCGTCGCTGGTATGCCCACCTGGTAGTATTGCTCCGGGTGGGTCAAAGATAGCATAAATAGAGAGACGACAAAAAGGAGGGAGCCTCCAATCATGAGATGATAGCTGCAATTAAAGGTTACAAGTAGCACAAAACCGATATATGTGATCGAACGACGTACAAGTAACCTGTGTCGAACGCTCGCCCCGTGAAGAGCCCCACGGATACCACGAGAAAAAGCTGAACACTCCCTATCCAGCTACGCAACATGTTAACTTCAGTCGCTTGAGTTGGGTGTGTTGAATCCGGACCTGATTTGGGACGAAGAATAATGGGTAAGGTATTCTCGAACGTAAAAATCTATGCTTGGCGTAAGTTAGGGGCGTCCAAAAATAAATTAGAACTCACCATTGTACACGCCGTGTGCATTGGTGTAACTTGAAGGAAACGTCAACATATTGTCACTAACCATTTGAACAATATGGAACGATGCTACCCCAACGTAGCAAATTGTTGAAGCCAACTGAAGCCAAGATAAGTCCAACTTAGTGAGACATACTCGTAAGAAGACGAATAGATAACCCACACGCCTAGGACGACGGACCATGCCCTCCAACCCCCCTCAGGGAAAACGACCTCTTGAGTCGACGGCGGAGGACCCACAGCTTCTTCAGCGCCTAGAAAGTCCTTCTCTGTAATGGATGCATGATTCATGCCCTCCGCCTCGAGGCTCGGCGACATCCTCATGGAAGACAGTAGTTGGTTGGATGACAGTGGAGAACTGGCAAGAAAGGGGCCTTTCGAATCGACAACCTTTCAATTCAAGGTCAGCAATAAGTAACCGCGAGGTGAGTGCCAGATGACATGGAAATGTGTGAACCCAAGCCCCGTATGCTTCGCAAGTTTGTTGACGGGAGCTCGTCATAACCGCACGAGAGGTTCAAAAGAGAAACGATTAGATTGATCTGAGCAAGTCGTCTCCATAGCATCGGTCCAGCTGACGGCCGGCTTGAACGGCTTTAAGGATAAGAGATGGTAATTCGGAAGGGGAGGCAAGGTGAAGTCGGGGAAAATCTTCTTGGCCATGCTGCAAAGAGTGTCATCTATGTGATAACTTTAACTTCGGGGGGAAAGCCTAAACGGCAACAGTCCGGCACGCTTCAATCTGCTCACGTCAGTGTCACTTGATTGTGAAGATCTCTTCGTATTGGTAAGTCGAGATCTTCAAACATTCCATCTAGGCTAAGAAGTTTAAAAGAAGTTTATACCCTCCATGTGTTCTTCTTTTTGGACACGACATATCGTGCGAATCCAAGCAATGCGCTTCCAAGGAGTACGCAGACTCCAGCCAGGACAACGGGTCGCCACCAGATAAAGGACGCTGAAAGCAGAGCACCCGAAATGGGGGTTCCTAGTCTAGTTAATACGATGACTGACCATCGAACGCGTGGCGCGTACCGATTAGTCCCGCAATGCCTAGGGGATTGTTAGCTCAGTACGTAGATCATAAGTCATAGTATGGCTACTGACCTACCATAGCGAAGCAGAGTCCGATGCGGGATCCGATTTCGCCGTCATTTTTTGCCAAGGACGCGATCATCGGTGCAACTACCCCTGCGTCTATGGGACACACGTTATCGCAGGTAATCTGCCAATAAAATTCGATACGCACAAGAGCCGGAAAAGAAGCCATACAAGACGGCAAAAACAACTGTTCCCGGGACATCTTTGACGAGAAGTAGGCAGAACGTCATGATTCCTAGCGACGTCATGCAGAAGATCATGACATTGACTACACCAAAAGGCCGAGCGAGCATGTTTGGTATTACGCGACCAACGCCGTTGGTCAAGTTCAAAATGACTAGCTGATTTGATTTGCTGTTAGATTTCACCAATCGGCGAAAGATGGCTGCGCTCACTGTGTAAAATGAGAAACCAGGGGAAAGTCCATTGACAATCGATTTCAGTTGAAGAAAGAAGATTGGGAACCATAGGGCTGAGAAAATGAAGAAGATCCTATGCACACGATAAGCAACAGTGTCATAGAAAAGGCCAGCGGTGGTGGCTAACCCGAGAACAGCCGACAGATAGGCTGGCTCCCGAAAGAAAGTATTAATTTCCTGGAGTGTGCTACCGTGCCTGGGGGAGCGAGGAGGAAGTCTTGTTCGCATGAGAAACATCGCAATTGCAAGAATGCCCAAGTTTAATCCTGCACTTGCGCGTACACCGACATGAAACCCGGCGCGTCCGTGGAAAAGCTGGTTCAGCATAATAGTGTGAAGACAGGCTCCAATAGAACATCCCTGGTACTATGAGTTCGTCATCACCCTCAAATCAGCGGAAAGATGCTCACCGAAGACGCAATACCCATAGCCACGGTACGGCGACGGCGGAAATAGTGTGTAATAACTGCAGAGCTTGGGACATATGTTATTCCGGAAGCGATACCTAGGCCAAAACCCTGAGCGAGTAGAACCTGCTGAGCGTCAGAAAGTGCCGGTTTGCCGTGAATGTCATATTTCATACCTGATAGAATTGTTCTGGCTGTGTCAAAGACAGCATGAATAGAGAGAACACAAAAAGAAGGGAGCCGGCAGCCATTAGGTGGTAACTGCGGAGTAGACCATGAGAAACAATGGGATGAGCGGAAAGAGATCAGTACAAGTATCCTGTATCGAACGCCCTGCCGGCGAAGAGGCCAGAAGATACCACGAAAAGGAGTTGAACACTCCCTATCCAACTGTACGTGTTGGATCAGTGATCGGAGGGGCATGCGGGTGAAGCTTTGCGCTGACCTGATTTGCGAGGAGGAATAATGAGTCAGGTACTCTCGAACATAGAAATCTGCATTGTAGATTGAGAATATGCTCAAAGATGATCGAGCTAGCTCTTACCGTTGTATACACCATGAGCGTTGGTATAGCTGTGTTCAAGATCAACAAAATGGTGTTGCCAGCAGATTTCAATTTGATTCACCCCAATGTGACAAACTGATGCAAGAAGCTGGCGATGGATGTGAGCCAACCCCTGCCGGGTGAGAGCGCCACTTACACTCCAAGTACAACAGACCAGGCCTTCCATCCGCCCTCAGGAAATTCAACATCTGGAGCGAAAGGTTCATCGATAACCACTGCGCCTTCTGAATCCTTTTCTGGACTAGGTGTATGCTTGATATCAGACACAGGGTCGGGGGTAGGCGCCATGAAATAAACAAGCGGTCGAGTCGCGTTCAAAGCAAGGATAGAGGACAAGATAAGGGATAGAGAAACCCCCAGTTTTTCATATCGCGTCAATCGACCCGATATACAAAGCTTGTGAGATGCCACGTCAGGCAGCAACAAGTCCACAAGCCGCAAGCCAGATAACGTTTGACATACGAAGCACAGAGCAGCATTGCACAGCGAACCTCTGCGGCTTGATAGGAGTTTTTTTAAGTTGACGCTCTTCCGATGAATACATTGCTGTGAGAGAGAGCTATATTCGCCACGGTTTGCCACCCAGCCAGATGTGGTGCACGTTGAACGAGTGACGTGACTGGTGCTTCTCCGTACCATAATAGTGCGACAGAGGAGATTGAGCCTCTCGTCTCGTGCACGTCATGAACGTAGTTGTTTCAGCAACGAAATGAGGTCGTTTCGCTCGAAGGTTTCAATCCTAGTCGAGACGATCCCAACGAATTTTTGGTATATATCTAAGTAACTTATTAGCCAACGAAGTACAAATGTTGAATTCGGGCAAACCTCGGTCATCTTAGAAGGCTGAAAAAAGAAACTTTCAATTTTAGCCAGACCTTCAACCGTCATATAGTACATACATCAGCGGACTGAAAAGGTAATACAAGCGAACTTACAACGTTCGCACGATCTTAGGTAAGGAGTGGGTGAATCCATTGAATGTGATAGATAAGAGGGTGTCAGCCAGAAATCATGCGGTACCGGTGGGTCCGTAGAGGTCGGTAGCCATGTAAGTATATGTGCAGAATCAGCGCTGCTGCCTTTGTAGCCAGTTCGCCTGACAACTACAAGGTAACAGCCTGTCGCCATCGGACTTGGCCTTGAGGACAGGAGGTTAGTCCTGTACATGAAATGAAGATATCTGAAATTGACCTTGCGCGGACGTTGAGAAGGCATGAGCGAGTCGCAGCTCATACCTACAGCTCGTATAAGCCTCCAAGGCGATCAGTCGTATGTGAGTGGCCAATCAATATCATTGCTCGATGATGCGCAAGGTCTTTGGAGAGAAAGCATGGAGAGCAAAAACAAGATACTCCAAGAGTCGGACAGATTAGTCACAGCTACTACTCACAGGAATACATAACACGTGGGAAATCGCAAAATAATTGACAATTGACAATGTCAACTTCATATTATCCGGGAGATATGTGCACTGGATACTAATTCTGAAGATACCAAGAACGAGCCACTCCTCGCGGAACAAGATGTGGATGCCACGCTTGCATCGAACGGCTGCATAAGGGATACGTTAACCTTGACTACACGGGTCGAGAAACTACGAACCTTCATAATTTGGTACATGGTTTTTGTTTCTGCATCGTGTCCAATTGAGGTTGTATACGCAAGCATGGGACCTTCACCTCGCCACACTGTTGCGACTCATTTGAGTCAAGATCATTTAAGAACATGGGCTTGTGACGCCAAGCAGAGCGGTATCGCGATAACAGACCAAGAAGAAGCAAGGAACCAGGTGGAACAAGGCGCGCCATGAAAACATTGTACACACCACAAAATGAGACCGCCGGCAAAGGTCTTAAAATGGAAACCACGTCAATCTTGTCCTGTGTCGCCAACAGAAATGGATGGAACCATTCCAACCGCTACTCGGGTACCCCCCGGAACAAGGCGTGGCTCCTGTGCGCGTAGAGCCTGAGGGAAATTCTCTCGAAAATCATACGCGTTTGATATGCATATGTTCTTGTAGTTGTACCGAGGAGAACTGCCTAGCGCTGTCAGATCGCACGCGGCTGACATCCTCGGAGCCGTATCTCCATCTATCCCTGTCTGCCCTTGTGAAGGAGGGATGGTATGACGTGTGGTAGATATGGGATCTCGGCTTGTCGAAGTGTGTGTGGTACCGGTGTGTGCATGTAGATGTAGCGTTCGGTTGGTTTTTGCCGAAGTCTACCGCATCACAAGGTTAATGGGGGCGCGATTTGCTCATCGGTGAGTAAGGAAAGCCTAATCGCACAGACGGCGAGGGATGCGTAAAGGCGTAGGCACCCCAGGTTTAGCGTGGAGAATGTTGGCTTCGACCGGGATGATGAAAGTAACGGTGAACAAAAGGCCGAGGTGAAGTTGGAGAGACGGTTCCGGTACGCGATCAATCCGATGGAGAAACAACGTAAGGTCCAGGGTCGGTTATAGAACGACATCGCTGCACCAGTGAAGAAGGAAATGTTCAAACATAGAAAACATCGACCGTATTGATATCGATATCAGAGAGAACAGCGTTCAACTCCTTGATACTGATTGGCTCGACAGCTAGTACTACTGTAGATAAGTATCGTTGATGAGCCTACACCGATAGAGATGTTGCTGTGGACCAGAGTCATGGTATACATCTAGCTATCGGTAGATGATGGTTATCCTCGACGAGTGGAGTTTGACAATTCCACGGCGAACAAGGGCTTCACAAAGCGCGCCCCTGAGCCCACGAGGGAGCCTTGCGGTGAAAAAGGACTTTTCACAACACAAATGGCGTATGCCCTGACATAGCCGGTAGTCTTAGGAGGAATTACTCTGGATCAGGCCAAAAAATGGGATCATGATAAGATTTGTGGATGGTACGAGGTAGGAAATAAACGCGTGTGAACTTTGGGGCGTGGATAGCAAAAATTGCCCTTTAACCCCGTGTTCCTGTCCAATTTCTCTTACATTTCCTTCCTCCTCCTTCCTCCTAATAATGTCGTCCAAAGGTACGTAAAATCGCAAGCCCATCGTGCGCGATGGTGATCAACATTCTTTCTTCGATCTCACAGCTATCCGCGAATACGACGCTAAACTCCTCCTGGCTTACTGGCTCGAGCGTGCACCCCCTGTCGCCCCCCATGCCACCGTCAAGACAAAATTCTCCTACCCCGCTGCTAAGGTCGCTCAGATCTCGTGGGATCCCGAAACTAACACGATCACCCCCGATAACAAACTCCCAAGCTGGGTGTTCACCACCAAGCTCGTCGCGAAGCCCGATCAGCTCATCAAGCGTCGCGGAAAGGCTGGTCTTCTTGCTCTGAACAAGACATGGGACGAGGCAAAGCCCTGGATCGCTGAGCGGGCTGGAAAGCCCCAGAAGGTGTGTACTAATCATTTCTGCGATCTACTGCTTTCGATGCGCGTCTTGGCCTCGCTTTTTTGCTGTTCATGTGATCCGCTGGTTTTCATCGATTTCATTATCATGGAATCGCTATCATATCTATCGCATCGATGCAGGGAAGCATCTTCGCGACAACTGGTATGCTGAGGACGCGTTTTCTTGGCCACACGTGACCGGAAAAACCCTGCAAACATCCCCAATTGTCGTTCATTTTGCTAAACGCTAATCTAATTATAACCATTGTCCAATATTTTTTTTCTAACCGACTTTGGATTTTCTAGGTTGAATCGATCACCGGCACACTGAACAACTTCATCGTTGAGCCTTTCCTGCCCCATCCCTCTGACACTGAATACTACGTTTGCATTACCTCTGCTCGTGAGGGCGACGCGATCCTATTCACCCACGAGGGTGGTGTTGACATCGGTGATGTCGACTCCAAGGCTCTTGTTCTCAACCTCCCTGTGAACCAGCCCTTCCCAACACGCGAGGAGATCGCCTCGACTCTCCTTACACATGTCCCTGCCGCGAAGAAGGACACTCTTATCGATTTCCTCGTCCGTCTGTACAGTGTCTACGTTGATCTTCACTTCGCGTACCTCGAGATCAACCCCCTCGTTGTTCTCGATGGCGTCAACGGTGGTGAGCCCCAGGTTTGCTACCTCGACATGGCCGCCAAGCTTGATCAGACCGCTGAGAGCATCTGCGGTCCCAAGTGGGCAATCGCTCGCGACTTGAGCGTCTACGAAGCTGCGCCTTCTGCTGGTGGCAAGGTTTCTGCCGATCGTGGTCCCCCCATGGTACGTTTCGATTGACACAATAACTAGATATCTTACTGATCCTTCGTTACCGGTTCCCAGGTGTGGCCTGCACCCTTCGGTCGCGATCTGACCAAGGAGGAAGCCTATATTCAAAAGCTTGATGCCTCTACTGGCGCTTCGCTCAAGCTGACCGTCCTGAACCCTGAGGGACGTGTCTGGACCATGGTTGCTGGTGGTGGTGCCTCTGTCGTCTACTCTGACGCCATCGCTGCCCACGGCTTCGCCGACGAGCTTGCTAACTACGGTGAATACTCTGGTGCCCCCACTGAGGGTCAGACCTACGAGTACGCCAAGACCATCATCGACCTCATCACTCGTGGCAAGCCCAACCCCAAGGGCAAACTCCTCATCATCGGTGGTGGTATTGCCAACTTCACCAACGTCGCTGCCACCTTCAAGGGTATCATCCGCGCCCTGAAAGAGTTCAAGAACCAGCTCATTGCCCACAGCGTCAAGATCTTCGTCCGCCGTGGTGGCCCCAACTACCAGGAGGGTCTCAAGGCCATGCGTCTCCTCGGAGAGTCCCTCGGTGTCCCCATCCGCGTCTTCGGCCCCGACACCCACATCACCGAGATCGTACCCCTCGCTCTCGGCGTTGACGTCAAAAAGACCGCTGCCTCCGCCGCTATCGACGGCACCCGCAGCGTCCAGGTCGGCACTCCTCCCGCGCAGGTTGAGGAGGTTGCTACCCCCGGCGAGGGTGGTGTCGGGGCCATCCACAAGGACGGCGAGCGCACCCAGCCCAACGATCACATCATCCGCTTCGACACCCAGAGCGGCCCCTCTGCCCGTCCCGCCTTCCGCCCCTTTGACGAGACCACCCGCTCCTTCGTCTACGGTCTCCAGCCCCGTGCCATCCAGGGCATGCTCGACTTCGACTACTCCTGCGGACGTGAGACTCCCAGTGTCGCCGCCATGATCTACCCCTTCGGCGGTCACCACATCCAGAAGTTCTACTGGGGAACCAAGGAGACCCTCCTCCCCGTGTACACCAGCGTCGCCGAGGCCGTCAGCAAGCATGCCGATGTCGATGTCGTCGTCAACTTTGCGTCCTCCCGTAGCGTGTACGCCAGCACCCTCGAGTGCCTTGAGTTCCCCCAGATCAAATGCCTTGCCCTCATCGCTGAGGGCGTGCCTGAGCGCCATGCCCGTGAGATCCTCTGGAAGGCCAAGGAGAAGGGTGTCCTGATCATCGGCCCTGCCACCGTCGGTGGTATCAAGCCCGGATGCTTCAGGATCGGTAACTCCGGAGGGTATGTCTCGATTTTGTCATTCCTCGACATTCGCTCACACTTTACTTTTCTAGAATGATGGACAACATCATCGCGTCCAAGCTCTACCGCGCCGGTTCTGTCGGCTACGTCTCCAAGTCTGGAGGCATGTCCAACGAGCTCAACAACATCCTCTCCCTCGTCACCAACGGTACCTACGAGGGTATCGCCATCGGTGGTGATCGCTACCCCGGATCCACCTTCATCGACCATCTCCTCAGGTACGAGGCTGATCCCGAGTGCAAGATGCTCGTCCTGCTTGGTGAGGTCGGTGGTATCGAGGAATACCGAGTCATCGACGCCGTCAAGCGCGGCATCATCAAGAAGCCCATCGTTGCCTGGGCCATCGGCACCTGTGCCAAGATGTTCGCGACCGAGGTGCAGTTCGGTCACGCCGGCTCCATGGCTAACAGCGAGCTCGAGACCGCCGACTCCAAGAACAACGCGATGAGGGAGGCCGGATTCATCGTCCCCAACACCTTCGAGGAGCTCCCCGACGTCCTCAAGGATACCTACCAGGCGCTCGTCAAGCGCGGAACCATCGTGCCCAAGTCTGAGCGCGATCCCCCCGTCATCCCCATGGACTACAAGTGGGCACAGGAGCTTGGCCTCATCCGCAAGCCTGCTGCGTTCATCTCCACCATCTCCGACGAGCGTGGTCAGGAGCTCCTCTACGCTGGCATGCGTATCTCCGATGTCTTCAAGGAGGATATCGGTCTCGGTGGTGTTGTCTCGCTGTTGTGGTTCAAGCGCCGTATGTGTTCAAACTTTTTATCTGTTACCTTTCGACTCATGTTTTGCCCTAGGCCTTCCCCCTTGGGCTACCAAATTCATCGAGATGGTTCTCATGCTCACCGCCGACCACGGTCCCGCTGTCTCTGGGTATGTTTTCTTGTATCTTGGATGACGACATGTCCTTACCTATTTCTTCAGTGCCATGAACACCATCGTCGCGTCCCGTGCTGGCAAGGACTTGATCTCCTCGCTCGCCTCCGGTCTCCTAACCATCGGTAGCCGCTTTGGTGGTGCCCTCGACGAGGCTGCCGCCATGTTCTCTAACGCCCGCGACACTGGCCTCACCCCCCGCGAGTTCGTCGACAACTCGCGTAAGGCCAACAAGCTCATCAGCGGTATCGGCCACAAGATCAAGAGCGTCAACAACCCCGATCTCCGTGTCGAGCTCGTCAAGGAGTACGTGCGCAAGAACTTCCCAAGTCACAGTCTCCTCGACTACGCCCTTGCCGTCGAGAAGGTGACCACCTCCAAGAAGGACACCCTCATCCTTAACGTCGACGGTTGCATCGCCGTCTGCTTCGTCGATCTCCTCCGCGATAGCGGTGCCTTCACCCCTGAGGAGGCTGATGAGTACATCCGCATTGGTACTCTGAACGGCTTGTTCGTCCTCGGTCGCAGCATCGGTTTCATCGGCCATCATCTCGACCAGAAGCGCCTCCGCGCACCGTTGTACCGTCATCCCGCCGACGATATCTTCATCAACATGGCGGACGTCTCCCAGCCCCGCGTGCTCGGCAGGATGCAGTAAACGCAACGCTGGTTCTTTCGTGTCTGTTTTTTTAGCATCTGGATCTACTTCGCATCCCCCCCTGTCATTGTTTGTTATACTCACCGCACTCATCATTCATAGAAATCAATTCTTTCGTAGTTGCTTAGGAGGTCCTGTAAAAATATAATCGTACATTGTCATCATCACCAAGTACCCAGTTGCCCATACAAACCACATTGTTATGTCGCTAACTCGCGCTACAAAATGAATAAATACCTTCCATCTTTCTTTTGTCTGCGTGCCTCCCTCAGCACTGACCAGCGAAAATGCAGTCTCTCCAGGCGGCATACAACATGGTGACGAAACTCTGCCCTTCAGGACTCCCTGTCATCCAAGGGTTCACGTCACCCCAGCCAAGAGGATTGACAGCAGGCCTTACAGTCCCATTGCCTGAGTCCACATGCTCTAGAGTCGTACCGTTGGCATCGACGAATGTACCTCCGAGCGTCTTCCTGATACTCTCCGCCCACTTGTAGTATTTGTGTTTATCAAACACTTCGGGACATAAAACGATCATCCTATACACTGTCGCAGCCAACAGCGAGCTTCCAGACGTCTCTCCAAAAATAGCCGGGTTATCGTAGTAGTTTTTGATAAGCCCGCCGTCGTACGCGTCTGGGCCGGCATCAATAGCCGCGTCCACAATCTCCTTAATGAGCGTCGTGAGCGTGGCAATGGCTGTGCTGCGCCACTGCGTGACTTTCGTCGTTTCAACCACGGCGTCATGACCCTTGAATCCGAACGCAGGCGCCTTGATCACTGTGGCAAGGACACGCGCCATGCCCGCTGCTGCCCACGCGTTTCCTGTAGACCACAGGCCGGGATCATTATTGACCGGACCCAAAATGTGCTCCCATAGGCCGTCGAAGGTGGCATCTGGCCAAGTCGCGTTGTAATGTAGAATCTCGCGGTACGCTTGGCACTGGAATATAGCCTCGCGCAGAAGAGTGAAGTTGGACGAGTCCACGGCGTAGTAGGCTAGGAAAGGGGGAGCCATATACACGAAGTCTGCCCTGAGGAGGAAACCTCGATCAGCTTCGTGATACGAAACTCGGACGCGCAGGTTGCTTACCACAATTCAACGTAGTCCGTCCGGTGTGAGATCGCCCCGTTCCACGCCCGCGGCGCGCCTCCCGTCACATATTCGAATGTCTCCTCCGCTGCTGCCCCAAATTGCTCGTATCCTTTGATTTTTCCTAGGAGCACTGCACCAACACCCAGGCTAGCGGGATCGCCCACCGCCCCATCCCCATCTGCCAACGCGTTCGCGCCCGTCCCGAACACAATCTTCTCTGCCGCGTACGCCAGCCCCCGAGGCAATGCCGAGTGCGATACGAAATGCGCTTCCTTGAAGGGAGAATCACCGAACACGGACAGATCGGGATCGTACAGCTCCAGAAGCGCCTGGGTAGCAGTGCCGAACTCCCAAGAGTGAGTGGATATGTTCAGAGCGGTGGCAACGACCTTTTTTATGGGGAACCCAATATCGAAAGGGAATGGATTATGGGTCTGACTCTCTAGGAGAGTTCCACGCGTAGTAGACCATTGGAAGGCCAAGGTGAATATTAAAGGGATTAGAGATGATATACGCATATCGTATAACCGTCAGAGGTTACTCGACCGCACAACTTCGCATTGAAAGCTCGTAAGGTGATCTTTTTGAAGAGAAAGTGACCTAACCTTGTGATCGAAGGCCTGGGAGATCTGGAGTTAAGGCTCGTTTAAGTGGGTGCCTCTCCATATGCCTAGGACATCTGTGGCTTGACACGGCCAAATGGCGGACCGATTAAACTCGGAACCATAGGGAACTAGAGACGTGACGCATGGCTACAGTCCGAGTCTGAAAAAGAAGACCGTAGAGACCTGCCTGGTAGTACCAATTCGCAAAATTCTTGGCCATACCGGTACCTTCTCATTTCCGCCAAGATATTTGCCTAGAAGGATGTGGCATGAAACTCGGGGTGAAACTAACGCGAATAGTTTCAATTCAGGTTGATTGCTCGAACCTAGATGCGGCGTCTTCCATTCCGACTAATTGAATGCCAACTTGTTTGATGCTGGCGGCTGATTGACATTGACGGGAAATTGGTGAACATCCTGATGGTGAAGGAGAAGCCCAGGCAACTGAAGCCTGAAGCCTTGAAGCCGCGAATCGACCCAGGATTGTCATGGTTAACAGGTTCGCAATCCCGCAGTAGTACAGTGGTAGTACCAGCGAGGTCGGGACTCGGAGTCTGAGAGTAAATTAGTGGTTTTCGGATCAGGCATCTGGCCGAAATTCGAGCGCTCTTGTCTGGTCCGTTCACAACTTTCGGGCTACTTAACACCGTGTAATGCACGGCGTAAACATAGCCTTGTCTACTCGGTATCTCCTAGCAAGACGTCACACGTCGTACGGCGCTAGTGGCTACTCCTACGTGACTTTTTGCCTTTCTTGGCCCTCCGACTCCCAACTCTGGGCCGACATGACGAGATTATAAAGATGTGCGCGACTTGCCGGGGCCTTCAGGCCTTGTCCTGGCTGGTAAACATGGCGCTTGAACAAGATTGATCATGATCACAGACAGGTTGTTCTAGGCACACTGTGATCGCTTCTCAGTCAACTGAGCAAACTGTCCAATGTCTATAACCCCCTGTTTCTCTCCTGAAAGCCTGGTTTATCCTGGTTTATCCTGGTCCTTCCAAATCCACTCGTAGATAGTAAACTTTTACGGAACTGCCTCTCGATATCTTAGAGGTGGTGAAGGACAATGTCAATCAATCATTCCTATCGAAGCAGCGTCGCGTCTTGTCGTACCAGACGCCTATTCCACACGCACGCCTTCAGGGTGTCGGGATAGCCACAAGTGTAACCACTCGATATTATTTTCAAAACAATATACACGTCCTGGCATTAAGCATACCAGCTTTCGGCTGAGTAACATCCGATGCTGGCGGCTGTATTACTGTGTATATTGCCAAAGGTTTGCAGACACTCTACGAAGTCGATCTGTCGTGGTGCATCAGATAGAGAAAACTTCAAGTGACGTCCATACGATTGCTGACTCTAAATGTGATCCATAATTCGGAAGTGGCCAGCCATCGATAAATAGTGTGCCGGGGAATTGGCTCATTAAGTATGGCACTGTCCTCGTCGAGTCTAGTGAGATCATCTGGACCAGCTGTCAGAAATCCTGAGTAGGGAAGACGCGGAGTAGTGATGCGACCTTCTCCTTCCCATACCATACGAAGTTAGAGCAAACGGGTATGTATGGGCGCAGTGAGAACGCGGCGTCCCGAGAGACAGGTGCAACATGTTCAAATTGACTGAGAGTCGAAATTACAGCAAAAGGAGTTCAGCTGACTCCAGCATGTCCAACTCGAACTGTGCTGTATGTCATAGAGTGACGACAGGCCCGCCAATATCCTCGACTTCGGCGAACATCGGTGTAAAGATCGATGGCTCTCTTGTTTGAGCCATCATACGACATTGGTCCAGGAGATCTCGTAGCTCAGAGATGCTATGGCCAGGTTGCTGTGGGGCTGGAGGCAGTACCAGTTCCCAGACTTCTTCCTCCTCTTCCCAATCTCCGTCACTGTCCTCGTCCTCTTCGTCCTCGTCCTCCTCGTATTCCTCCTCGTCCTCCGCTCCCTCCCCCTCCAGGTCTTCATCTTTCGGGAGAGTACCCAACAAAGCGCCCGTGCAGTCCTCGAGTCGTATGCCCTCCCCAGTGAGCATATCCCACCACTTATCGTACCTCGCCATCCCAACTTCCTCCGACGGCCCATCCGCATCATTAAGGTCACTCAGCATCGCACGGCTCAGCGCACGCACGCACTGCAGCCTTGGGAAGTTCGCCTTGTTCAATGCTGCTACATTCAAGTCGTTCGAGCGCCCAATCACATGCGCCCTGAGCGGCTCCTCCGCCGCATACTGCGCTGCGTAGCCCACCCCGAAGGCGTACATCAGGCCGTGGAGGCCGATCATCATGATGTTAGGGTGGGGCGTGTGAACGAGCGTACTCGCGGCCTCGGTCGAGGCCATCGCGGCCGCGAGGCTGCCGGACGCTGGCATAGCTTCCCCGGGCGGTTGCAGGCGCCAGTCGGCGTTAAAGCTGAAGGTGATGAGCTTCGGGCACAGATCGAGGATCTCGGGCACGTCGAGGGTCGGGATGCAGTTGAGGTCGAGGAAGGTGAGTTCGGCGCCGTGGGCGGTGAGGAAGGCAACGACATCGGGCTGGTCTGTGCGGTGGTTCACGGAGTCGACCGAGAGGCACTGCAGGGAGGGAAATGTCCACCCCGTCGCTTCTTCGAGGAATTGCCCGAAGAGCCCTCGCAGAGATAGCTGCTGCAGGTGGGGGAGGGATATTTGGAGATCGGACGCAGATCCCAGGGGCACGTTCTCCGAGTCTTCGCCGGACTTGGACTCGAAGTCGATGTGGGCACAGATGATAGAGGGAAGGGAGTCGAGGGCCCAGATGACTTTGGGCAGGAGTTCACACGAGACGTTCCAGTGAACTGTGCGTAGTGATTTGAGCGTGTACGTGGCCAACGTGTCGGCCACGGGCCCGAAGGTCTCCCCCATGGGCACGTCAACGATGAAAATCTCAAGGTTGGGGCAATGCTTGATGATGGCATTGAGTGCTTCGTCTAGGCCCTCCATGGTCGTGCTGCGTGTATGACGGCACACGTGGATCCTCTTTGTCCACCAGCCTAGCGATGAAGAAATCGTAGTGGCTACCGAGGTCGACGAGTTGAGTATTTCGCATAGCGAGAGAAGGTTCTTGGGCTCGTTAAAGAAAAGGCATCGGAACATGAGCTCAGTGCTGCTCTGATGCCAGGATTTACAAGTTGATATGATGGCCTATAAAGATGTACGTCATTAGTTTGAGGTAGAAAAACTGCATTCCAAAATGAACAAAGAAAGGAGCACACTGCAGTGAAGAGCATCCCATTTGAAGCATTGAATACTTGATGCCAGTTCCTTTGGATGTCCCACTAAGCAATGGTTGAATTAAACAATCTACCCACCTTTTTCGTAGCATAACTCCTCCGTTGTATAAAGTTGAGGGCATCAGTAGGGCGTCTCAATGCCCATTTACTAGCATATCCTTTCACCCAAAGTGATTCTGAAAGCATGGTGGGCAACCCATACTGAAATATCACATCCTCATCAGCCGCAATGTCGAAAATGTGGGCCCAAATTTCCGAAGGAAGATCCATAGAGTCCTAATAGTGTGTGCCGCGGAGTATCTTGGCAGATCGTAGACTGTATGGCCACAGTCAGCTGCAGGCGATGAGAGGTAGTCAATGTTCAATTCTTAAGTTCGACTCGGGACTTCAACGAAAGGCGCGATTCTGTCACAGAACGTGTTAAGCACGTGTATGTGACAAAAGCGACACGTGTTCAATTTAAACGCGTCCGGCCTCCGCCGCTGGTCACCGTCCTGTCAAACCCTGGGTCGTCGAACCCGAGCTATTAGGACCTTTTGTGATTGATACAAATGGTTCTAGCGGTTCTAAAATGGTCACATGTTATAAATTTACAACGCAGAACAATAACTCCTTCTATGAACAGAGATGAAATGGTACTCTACTTGTACGCCAATACTTCCAGAAAGGCCCATACCAACCAAGAAGACGGTAAAGCACGCAACACGTTTTCGGAGGCATCGAATCATTGAACCGCGGGTCAATCCGATAGATGCCAAAGGTCCTACCTCAACGAAAGACAACGTAAGATCCTTATAGCTTGGAAGTTGGATGCGCGGCGGCGCGAATTACCCCGAAAACTGCGATACTCCCTCGATAGGTACTGTGTCCGGGTGCACCCAGTCCAATCTCAGGACCTTAGTAATTCCATATTTCGTGGGGCTACGGGCGTCAGCGCGAACGCTGCTTGGTCAGTGCGGTGATAGATCATGCTATCAATGCCAGCAGTCAGGTCAATAGAGGTGGTTAACGGTATCGAGGTGCGTTCATTACAGTCATGTGCACGTGGTAGACGTTGATAGGCGCTGTCAAATGTCTACTAAGAACTTTGTTGCTTCCTTCTGTGTGAGGGCGTGCGAGTGGCGAAACCTGTTTTGGAAGATCGGGTGCGCCAGTCGTGGCACAGATGTTCCCAGTTCGGGCAGACCCCTGATGTCGCGTACTGATCGCGTTGATAATCGGTGGGTGTGGTGACATGGCCAACGATGGTCATACAGTAATAAGGTATTATCCAGCTGATTAAGTGACAATGGGATCAGAAGAACTCGAATAATTCTGGGTAGATCGCGTAGTATAATCATAGAGAATCGCCACCAGATTCACCAAACGAGATGGGTGAGACTCGCTCTAGACCCGACAATTAATTGAATTGTGTCTGTCCTTGGTTCCGATGGCTTTCTCTCGAACCTTTCCTCTCCTGCTAGAATCTACAACAGTGTTGGGGACGTCTATCTGACAAAAAGGGGGTCCAATCAGCTGAACCATATATCTGCATATGTAATTCATTTTCGGTCATTTCGGATTCATAAGTGAATTTCGTCCCACGTAAACCCACGCCCTTCCAGGCGGAACTGATGCCACGCTATATCTTGGTGGTGTAAGCAGGTATAAGAAAGGGGAAACCACAGCAGTTATTCACCAATAATCTAATCCGACTTGACGAAAAGGCTAAATCGAGCCATGTGCTTCCCCAACAAGCGGCAAAAAGACAACTTCACCGACAACGCCAGCACAAACAAGGAGGCTACAAAAGGCACCGCTGTTCCTGCTGCTAGCCAATCAACCCCAGTTCCTGCACCCGCTTCAGCTGCTGCTCCCGTCCTTCCTCCAGTAACTACTACCCAGACCACCGAAGCACCAATGGCTCCCCCTAAAGTCGCCATCGTCATCTACACTATGTACGGCCATATCGCCACTCGTACGCCCTTTTTTACGCGTCGTCGACGATTACTCACCATGTACAACAGTCGCTGAGGCCGTCAAGAAAGGTGTTGAGAGCGGAGGTGGATCGGCGACCATCTTCCAGTACGTTGTCCATAATCATCATCGTTGTTATCGTCGTTGATCAGTTGTGCAGGGTCCCCGAGACTCTCCCCGAAGAGGTCTTGACCAAGATGTATGCCCCTCCCAAGCCCAAGTATCCCGTCATCACTCTTGACGAGTTCGTCAAATACGATGCCTATCTCTTCGGTATTCCCACCCGTTACGGCACGATGTCTGCTCAGTGGAAGGTATGCTCTTTCTTACATCCGATCTACTACTTGTTTACTAATCAGTGATTGACCAGGCCTTCTGGGACTCCACCGGTGGACTTTGGGGATCTGGCGCTCTCTACGGCAAGTATGCCACGATCTTCACCTCCACCGCCGGCCCTGGCGGAGGACAGGAGACCACCGCCCTCAACACCATGTCCACGCTCACCCACCACGGCATCATCCATGTCCCTTTCGGCTACGCTCGCGCCTTCCCCCAGCTCAGCAACCTCGATGAAGTCCACGGTGGTATGTGTTTGCATTACTACCAGTCAATGTGATCTAACGAACACAAATTGTCGCAGGATCTCCCTGGGGTGCTGGAACTTACGCCAAGAGCGATGGCTCTCGTCAGCCCACTGCTCTCGAGCTCGAGATCGCCACCCTCCATGGAAAGGCCTTCTGGGAGAACGTCTCCAAGGTCAACTTTTGAGCAAGTACATACGATCACAATGCAGCAATAGTAAAATGAACAATCAATCGTAGAACGCAACCTGACACAACCCAATCTTCCTTCACAGTAGATACATGAATCAGTGATACCCGATGAACGCTGCGATAAAAAGATAAAAATAGATGAGGTCAATAATTCAAGAGTACTATTTTTAGCTCGTGATATCCGCCCGAGTTTCCAAGTCGAGCCTGGGCTCTGGATCCGTCTGGACTTGTCTCAAACCACTTCCAAAATTCAACGCCATGTAGATTATCCAAAACTGATAATTATGAACAGACCACGGATTCGGAAAACCAAATAATGCGTTCATAAATATATGGTGGTAGTTGGGCCACGGAATCCATGTATGATATGCGCCCCTTCAGCGTTCAGGACCGCGTTCCGCGTTGCGATGGTCAGCTGGAAGCTACAGTTGGCTTGGCTTCCCTCTTGTGGGTATCATGCTTATTATGAGTACAAGGTGCTTGTGGACAAATATGATAGAGCGGAGTGCCTGCGATCGATTGCGGACCACGGAAAGCCAAACGATGCGTTCATAAATATACCGTGGTGGTGGTGGGCCCGGAATCCATTTATGATATGCGCCCCTTCAATGCTCAGGACCGCGTTCCGCGTTGCGATGGTCAGCTGCAAGCTACAGTTGGCTTGGCTTCCCTCTTGTAGGTATCATACTTATTATGAGTACAAGGTGCTTGTTGACAGATATGATAGAGTGGAGTGCGTGCAATCGATTGCGGCGTAGTAAGCCCAGCGGTCCGGTCCTTATGTGTCAGTTGGGCCCAACTTTCCGGAGTCCGATTTCAATGTTCGTCAGTGGTCCAGTACTAGTGCAATTCAGTGCCTAAATGCTACGCTTGTTACAGGCCAATCTCACGTTGACGGAGCGGGGTAAAAGGAAACCAATGATGAGTGTGGTGATTTGAGCATTGTTTGAGTGAAATAGGTTGTCATAGACATACATAGTAAGATAGGCTGTCACAGTCATATATAACAGGGAGAGGCTTGAAGGAGGATCGGAAAACTATCGGATGCCTCAAGGAACGTCGGCATTGCCCCGAGATCCCATCATGGGCGGCTTTGATGTCGCTTCGCATCTGTTTCGACCCTCTATAAGCAGAGTCCTACAGTGAGGGAGAGTATTCCCAGAGTCCACAGTCTCCCCATTCATTCCTCCGAAGCTGGTCCGTTCGTTTCGTTCGTTAAGAGAAGGTGGTCATAAGCAAGGAAAGTCGCCGAGTTCATATCATAACGGACGTGATGTGTTGCGAAACGATGACCTGGAGCTCCATGTCTGTTTGTGGCCGTTCACCCTTCCCCAGGAATAGGTGATGGGGCTCCTCCTCTCTCCCTGCCTTCTTCAGTTGAAGATATAATCTGTTGATCATCACGGAGGTGAAACTAAACATGTGAATTAGCCTTTGAATGTCAGAAGCATGAATGTGCTTCCTACATGAGGTCTGGTCTACAGAGGATTGTGTCATGAGTTCAGATGAAACAAGTTTACAAAGAGAAATTCGTACATTGCGTTGACAAGTTTCAACCCCGGCTAAGAAAAGGTCTTAATCAGTACCAGGATGTTGAGATAGTCGGATTATCAGATGCTCACCCGGGCTACTTGGCCAAGGAGAAGCCAAATAAGAGTGGACGAGAAGATTGCCATGAAGTAGATAATTCCATCGCGCTGGATCACTCGTAGCCACGGCTTGGCCCGATACTGTCGAGCAGCAGCAAAGGTGGCAATCAGCGTTGCAATGAACACAAAGGCATCAAAGCTAAGGGCGAGGGAAAGATAAATTGTGTCGTATTTTAGTCTGTATCAGAATCCGATCAGTGTGGTCAATGACGACAGTAACCCTCCCTTACGTCGAGGCCACGGGTATCAACACGCAAACTGCGTGCAATCAGCGAGTGCGCGGGCTTGACGGCGTTCGTACCCCTTACCTTGCAGTACGTTTGGGTTGACAAGTTGTGACGGATTTATGGGACTGACGGAGGCGCCGTCAGCTGGGTGGAGATTAGAGCCATGCCCAATGTCATGGAGTTGACAGACGCACGATGACCACTGCCTCCCCTAGACATTATGTAGAATGCGAGCCCAAGTTGCGCCAGAATGAGCAGGACGAGGATGAGGGCCAAGTAAATATTTTTGCGCGTTAGGACGTAGACTCTGGGGAAAGGATGTGACGTTAGGCCCGTCGATGAGGCTGCCAAAAACAAAATACCCCAAACCTCAAGGCAAGAAATATTTCGGCGATGGTGAATATCAATACAGTGTAGACAAACTCTGTTATAGCAAAGCGATCGCATCTGGAGTTCATCGTCAGACTAAAAAAGATGTGAGAGACTGACTAAAACGACGCACATCTTGATTTTGTTAGTACGGTGCTATTCGTACTCCCACAGGGTATTTGCTTACTGTGGAAGTCCACGCCGGTAAGAAGTAGGCTGCCGAATCGCAATTCAATATCATAGAACGGCTCCATTGACCGTCTACGTACAAATCATGATAGTGGTCGAGAAAATGAGGCTGATGTATCGGTTCTGTTTCCGTCGGTGAGCCGCTCGATGGCGCCCTCAGTTCGAAACGTACCAGGAAGAATAGAATAGATGCTAAGCGACAAGATTAGACAAACTCCTTGATTCCATGGGCGGTGAAAGCAACGTACCAAAAGTCCTCCCATTTTTCCAGGCGAATTCGATCTTGCGCGCAACATCAGGATTCGAAACACTCACGAGCTATCAATGGAACCCACCTCTGCTGGAAGTGTCAAGCAATAATCGTACACCAGGAGCGCATACGCCGCCGTGAAGTAGAGCTGTATAACAAAATCGTTCCCATCGTCTGCGGATAGAGATAGGCAAGAGAGGGACCTTGAGAGAGATTCTGGAAACGTTATGAGCCCCTGGTAGAAGCCAGAACAAGCTTCTAGTTACTCACATGTCTGTCACCATCTCCACTGGACTAGCCATGGTTAGCGTGGGTCGTGGCGGAAGCGGAGCTGAGGGGGAGCCGAAAGTGGCTTAGAGTTTGAGTTGCCTCAAATTATAGCAGTCTGAACGACCCCCTAGGCTACTACATGCCATGTTATCACAAAGTCAACTATACTTATCGGCAGAAGATGGACACAGCATTCCCAGTCAACAAAGTGTTTGATGAGAGTGATTGCGAAAGCCAGATGCCACGAGAAGTTGTTCACATCATCTTTATCAATTGTCAGGACTCAAAAATTGCTTGATTGAGAAAATATCGACACCTTCGGAGTCGAATGGGGAAACTTCAAGGGGAGCTGTGATGAGGATTCCGACGGTACTGTCAAATGTCTATTGAGGCCAGACCAGATGAATGGATGGCAGCGACCACATCCAGCAGGATTCGCTAACTTCCGTTCTATGTCGGAGGGGCACCTGATCAATGGACTTTGAGCGTAGCTTGCCTTGTGATCGAGGTAGCACGCAGCGACGCATGCCGTTTTATTGTATATAAAATGCAGTAATGCTGACCAACATCACAACGAGTGCATGGGATAACAGAACGGCGTCGTGAGGAGGTATACATTGGGGGCAGTCAGATTCTTATAATATCTGTAGGCTCATGAGTAAGAGACATTACATGGATAATAATGGGACACTGGGCTTACCAGAACATACAAGAATCGATGGTCGGGGCAACGACGGGTAAACTTACGCCCTCATGGACACAATCCACCAATTCTTCCTCGATAGCGTAACCCTTCGAAGGCCAAGGTCAGCGTAACTGAGCCTGCCAGGATACCATGTCAGCACAGTTCTACCGACTGTAAAGGAGTGCATGTGGTGACAGGTAGCGCATGGTATAGCGGTTTCGCAGCGTTTAGTCCTGTAGCAGCATGTGGAGGCCATAATGACAGCTCGATTGAAGTTATATGAACATCCGCGTGAAATCTCGGGTCGTGCGGGAACTCAAATGTGTCGTTCGCGACCTTCAAGTCTACATAAAGTAAGGGTAAGGGTAAAGAAGGGGGAGGAAACGCACCGAAGTCGGACCACGATGTTGGAGCACCGGTCCATACGCAAGAGCTCTGCGCTACTCTCAAAGTCTGTGGGTCAAACTGTGCGGCTCTCCGGGCGCGTTATTACTCACCTCTCCCACTACGATGTCGGAGCACCTATCTAGTATACGCGGGGGGGTCAAACCATTCGGCTTTCCGGGAGCGTTGTTCAGGTCCGTGTCTCCAAGTAGCCTCGAGCTCCAACGTCCAATTCACACAATACAGTGCAGCGCAGACGTAATGATGCTTGAGCTTGAGGCCTCAACGTTTCAATTGTTACAGGTATGCATGTCCTTGTACTTTTGTGGGTCGGTGGGATAAACCGTACATCGAGGTGATTTAAAGGCAGTAGGTGCGACGACGGTTGGAATTTCTAATAGACTGGGGTCTGTGGTGGACTGGTGGATTGGTGAGCCTATCAGGAAATCAAGGTGCCGGTTTTTGCGGGCTCAGAACTTGGATGCAATCAATGCTTGGCTGATTATCTAATCGCAATTTTAGTCCTGGATCAAATGGGCTAAATATTATTATACCAGCCCAACGTTGAACTTGTTCAACTCAAGTCATACTGCATTGAACACGTAGTGTCTCCGTTCACCAGGTTTCCCTCTCTATAAGGTGTAATCTGCCCGCATAAACATATCAAGCTATCTGTATCAGCAGACGACCGGCAACAAACCGGCTTCACTAATCCCTGAGCTTCGAAGCATTTCCCCACATTAATATCTGTGCCCCCACATTTATAAGTTGGTTACCACGAAAGTTGTATGATTTGTTAGCCTACTGGGCTCTCATATTAACGATGCTGTTCTCATATATAGCTCACAAGAGAGCCTGGCAAGTCCCTTAAACTCAGATTCAATACTATAACTGATGATGAATTTCTGAAGCGCATCGAAGCAGGAAGAGCGTAAGAATCGTATCGACCAACTCCCAGCATATTACAAGGAGCCCCTCGGACTCAAGGACGATGACATCCTTGCACAACCCGTTTCGGACCTTGTGAAAGGAGTTCAGGCCGGCAAACTGGACCCAAGTGACATCTTGAAGGCGTATGGCAAGCAGGCTTTACGTGCCCATGCTCAAACCAACTGCTTGACGGAAATTATGATTTCGTCTGCTGAAACTTGGGCCAAGGAATGCAACAGGAAGGGGCCGCTCGCCGGCGTACCGGTTAGCTTGAAAGATGTGGGTAGTCGCGCAACTGTTAATGGCATCTCCTCAACGCCTTTGCTCCCATTCAGACTGTTGGCATTGCTGGATGGGACTCCACAATCGGGTACTCCGCATGGGCATGAAAGCCCATGCAGAAAGACAGTGCTCTTGTTCGCCTCCTGCGGGATGCAGGCGCCGTGCCTTATGTCAAAACGAATATCCCCATCACTCTGATGAGCGGCGAATCGTGGTCTGACTTGTTCGGCAGGACAACGAACGTACACAAAGCTACGCACACCTCTGGTGGATCGTCAGGAGGAGAGGGAGCGCTTCTCGCGTTTGGTGGATCGAGGATTGGAGTCGGAACAGATGTTGCAGGCTCAGTCCGTATACCTGCACACTGTTCTGGCGTTTACACTCTCAAGGCATCTGTTGGCCGTTTTCCAAGGACAGGAAACTCGAGTGGCATTCCGGGGCAAGAAGGAGTTCCCCCGGTATACTCACCAATGGCCCGGACCCTGGCAGATCTTGGGACATTCTGGAAAGCTGTCGTCGATATGAAGCCTTGGGAGTATGACTATTCTGTGAGTTTCTTGTCATGTTCACCCCATCGAGAGCGGTATTTTTGACTCCAACACAGTGTCTTGTGATGCCTTGGAGAGAAACAGAAGGTTCGAAAATGAAATGGGGTGTGATGTGGGACGATGGTGGGACGACTAAGCTGTCTTTCCCAGCCCTTTTGCTGACTCAGTGGTATTTCAGGGGTTGTCGCACCTTCCCCGGCCTGTAAGCGCGCGTTGCAGACTGTCGTTGACGTACTCCGAAAGAATGGCCATGAAGTGGTTGACCTGTACGTACATGCCGCACTCACTACAGTCCAACGAGACATCGAATTTTTCAACTAGACAACCACCAAGCCCTTTTGAGGGTCTCAAGATAGCGTCGAAGCTGCTAATTTCTGATGGAGGTACATCCATCCTTTGAACCCCACTACTCCAACTAATCGCATCACAGGTCGAACTGCTGTCCAACACATTCGCTTCGGGGAAAGTAACGATACCGGCGTAGCCCATGCTCTGCGTATGTCCTCGCTCCCGAACTGGGTAAGGCGCCTGTACGTGTGGTACGTCCGATACATCAAGCGCGACGCAATGTACGCCGAGCTCCTTGAGGGTTTCCACGCGCGGAACGTATTCGACTACTGGCCTCTCGTCGCGCAGCGCGAGGACTATCGCCGCCGTTGGTTCGAGATGTTCCAGGACGAGAAACTGGATTACGTGCTGACCGTCCCCAATTCCATGCCTGCGTTGCCTCATCATGGCATGAAACATGGTGTAAAGGGACTCGGGTACACTGTCTTGTTCAATCTGGTGAGAGAATACCCGCTCTTTTATGTCGAAATCATCGACGATGAGACGTGATACAGCTCGATTACACTGCGGGTGTGCTACCTGTCACCCATGTCGATCGTTTGCAGGACGAGCTTCCTCCTAAGTTCAGGCCCAGACAGAGCATCGAGAAAGCTGTGTACAAGATGTACGATGCCAAAGCGATGCATGGGCTCCCTGTCGGCGTACAAGTCGTTGGGAAGCGATTGGAGGAAGAGTGGGTACTCAGGGGGATGGAAACAGTTGAATCATGTTTAGCGCAGGACGGGATTGCCTACAAGCCCCTAAACGCGTGAGACTCGAGGTGGGCACTGGCGACCAAATTGTAACTGTAATTTGTATACCAACTGCCAACATCATGTTGTAATACCATTCAAATGGGGGGGTTCGGGTTGGTGAACCAGTGGATTCGAATCGATGCATTCAGTTACCTTTTTCTTGGAATGAATCGATTCAACTTCGTACGGATAGTTACGGATTATAAACTGAATGGATTCAAACCCTGTCGGAAACACCCTCACATCCTCGCACTGTCCCGTGAGTTGCTGACATTTCGTACTCAATTACTGACCCCGCCGAACTCTAAAAAGGCTGAAATTGCAGTGGAAATCTTTTCCTCTCCCATGGAAGACGTGTAGAAACTGGTCACCAATCTTGTAGATAGCCCTTCAGCTCAGCGGGGAACTCAATGGAACTAGATTGGCTCGATTCCATTTATATTGACGCGAAGCGCAAAAGACTGCCATGGGCGGCAACACATACCATTCTGATCGCCGTTCACGTTACATGGAGCCAATTCTGAACCTACTCAGTCGCTTCAACATGGGTTCAAGTTTTTCGTTTTGACGAAAGTCGGTGTCATTCTGAATCCATCGATTCGAATCCACGGGTTCACCAACTTTGAATTCCCATTGTTACGTTTTCTACGACCTTCGCGTAACGGGCTTTGGAGTGTCCTGCAGAACGTTCTTTACCCCCTGTTTCCAAACCGCCACCTCCTTTTCCAGCGCCACGATGCCTTCCCGTAACTCTTTCCCCGCCTGTCCACCCCCATTCCACGCCCCAAACCCAACAAGCAACTCGTTCCGCGCCCGCAGCATCGTGTCCAGCGCCAACTTGAGCCGGGGAGGCCCCGAGGGGGGATACTGCAAGGCCGCCTCTGCAGGCGTCAGGCCTTGGCGTGGAGACGGCTCGTCGACCGCAAGGAGCTTGGCCAGCTCTGCGAGGGCGATGCCACGGACAGGATGCCCGGGCTGGAGAATTGCCGACAGGCCGGTGGTCGACCGTGTCGTCGCGCGGATTGCGTCATCGAGGAGCTCTTGCGTTAGGGGTGAGGGCAGGGAGTCAATGAGGAGCGACTGATGGAGGCGCGAGAGGGCCAGGAGGGGGTGTGAGGAGGGTGTCAGTCCGGACGATATCAAGATTGGGATAAGATTCGACGTCAGCTGGCGGGCTTTGATTGGATCTAACGCGAAGATGCGCCATTAGAAGCGGTGTGAGTTCATCGATAGATTGGAATTCTGACCTTTGAATTGAAGAGCAGTTGCCTTGCCGAGCGCCTCCTGTCCAACACGGACGGCATCAAGGACGGCATCGGTGTTCTTTAGAACCGCTCTGCACTTCGTGCATTGACATAAGCTGCTATCTGAATGGACGACATCGTGAATGCAAGATAAGGCTAAGAGGCTGTAAAAATACCTTCAAGAGGAACTGGGCATGTGCCACCGCATTTCTTGGGACACACAACTGATTCTCGGGGGTCGATATCATCAGCACCACACAAGTGACAACGGCATTCAAAGTTGTAGGTTTCTTGTAAAGACTTTTGTCGCAGATGTTTTGGGAGGGTTGTATCGATGTAAGATGTAAGAATCTGTCACAATCAATTTTAGATGTCGTTGTTTAGGGAGTTGAGTGGATGTTACCTCTTCATCTGGCTCGATGCTGCGTAGGGCGACGACTTGCATCAATGGCTCTTGGGCCGACGATGATTCAGACGAACGAGGAAACACAACAACTGCGTTTGGTTCGCAGGAGTGATTGATCAAGGCAACGACTGGAGATACGGATGCTCCTATCGGCGTCAAGGTAGGCGTTGTCACCGAGAACGTATTTGTGATAAACTACATCGATACTTCAGTTACAGTTCATAAGTATCACAGAATGGTTGATATACGGACCCGAGATATAATATCGACCAGATCTCTTGGCGAGTTGAGCTCAAAATTGCTGAGCTGTTCCGGGGAAGAGACGCCCAAGTACCGCACCAATGCATGTGAGAGGTGGGTATGTAATTCAAAAGAGGAGGTTTGGAGAGACTCTCTATCTGCAACATTGGTGAGCCACAGTAGTAAGAACCTGGTTCTACGTACGTGACTGAAGTGCGTCAATTTCCTTGGTCTTGAGACTACACGTTAGACCGCGGAAACCGATGCTCTGAAATCACCTACCCAGTTACTGTCCAGCCCTTTTTTCTGACGGGTCCACATGAGACGGCCCAAACATCTAACAGCATCGCTTGGTACTGCCAGATCGGCGGACGGAGCGGCCTTGGACCATTCCTGAAGCGCCGAGCATTCACGTTTATGAGGTGGCCAGTCTTTATTTTGGCATTCCTTATAAACTGAAGGATCAGGAAACATATCAAGGATACATAATCTTGAAACATACCAAATTACAGTACCAGACGGTGCGACAGGTGGTACACCTCTTCAATCCACTTTCTGGAGAAGGTCCAAAGCAGTTCGAACAATACGAATCCAGATGTTGACTCGATAAGACCGCGACATGTGGCTTTACTGCCAGTAAGGTATCGCCTAAATCCAGACACCATTTTAGTTGAAAATAATGACACCAATCAAACCATACACACCTGGTTTATACTGAGTCTTACTCCACAAGCCTCTACCAGTACTCTCCGACCGGATCTCGATATTCTGAGGCAAAGAATATACGATTCCTCTGCTGTTCTGGCCTTCAGCGGAAGGCTGCGAAGAGGGTGTAGTTGAGGACGACTGCGACGAAGTGGTCGATTGCACATACGATTTAGGTCCTTTCGATTGACGCGATGCTCGAAGATTCGCAAACGTTGCCATCGCGTCGCGCGATAGAATAGAACGTGTTGAAGAGCCAATGTTAGCCAACAATGAGCTGAGCTTCAATTCTATAATTTGTGAGTTGTGACCCTGAACCAGGACGTATTTTAGCTACCCCGGAACGCTGTCAAACAACCCTACTACTGTATTGTAGCGACTATTAAGCCTACTGGCAGCCTCGTGCGCGGGTCCCTCAGGTCAGATTGGCCCTATCTATCAAGCACGGTTCAACCTGGGTTCGACCTCCAGCTTCCAGTCTTCTACAATCTAATCCCGAGTCGCTCTCATACACTTCGCCACTCTAATATTGGGCAGACGTTCACGATCTTCCCCTTACTATCTGCTACAGAATGGAGGTCAATACATAACGATAGGCCCCTTCGAGTTTCCGCTATTCAATGGTTTGGTTGACAGGATCCGCGATGCCGGTCCTGCCGCAACCTTGCCGGCGGGACACGAGCTTCGTCCCCATTCTTTATCCATATGCAGGGAAACGCTTGTACTCGTTGCGAGCGGTCGTTGTTGAAGACATTATGTGGAATTCGCGATGCTTCCCGTACCAGGACGCGACCCTCCTGATGCTGAACTATTTGGCAGTTGCGGACCGGGACCAGATCGATAATGCTTGCAGTGGCGAGATCGCAGACTAAGTCAGTCCTATTTAGTGCGTGCCTTCTCTTAAAAATATTGTTCCTACTCGTACTAATTATGCTCAGTAAACCCTCTCAACGAACGAACTCAATGACCATTCGAGGCACATCGTCAATACCAAACCAAGGACTTCTAGCGTTGCTAAATTGAAGAACTTCCACGTGCTTTACTATTATGAGGTAAGTTTGAAAGGTTCATGGAAGACTTCGACATTTAAATTTAGTTCAGTAAGATTGATGCGCACCATATAGAACCTGTCTGGCAATGTCACAGGGCATCTTCCAAGAAACGTTACGTTCATCCCTGAACAAAATATTTAGAGCCGTTCGATAAGCCATGCACCCAGCATTCGCCCCTTCGTTCCTTCCGAGTCACCGCCGAGTGTAGACGACATGTCGCCAATGCGTCGCAACAACCACTTCTGTGCCATCGGGCTCGTCGTACTATTATGTGGCCTGTGTTTCCTCAGTACCTGGAATCAAGACCTTAAGAGAGGTTGGAGAGAATGGCCTGCCTCCCACTTCAAGAGCCCTCCTGAATACGTATCAACCTTGACCTCTATTGAGACGACAATAGCGGGTAGCGAGCTCGTGTATGGCTTTGGCTTGTTCGATCGGCTCTACCTTAGAAGCGGCACACTCTATGTTGTGACCTCGACGCCCTCGAATTTTCCATTGAAGAAACACATTATTGCACGCCCGCTCAATATGGGACCTGGTCAAGACCTGGACCCAACAGATCGAGTACGTTCAGATCCCAAGGGAATATGTTGATTAGACATTGACATTGCTCAAGGAATTACAATTCATTCATCCCTCAGACGCCTCGAAAATTCTTGGCGAGCACGCTATAATTATCGAGGGGTCCTCGATGATTGTATACGATACTGATCAGTTCATGAATGTGAGCCCTCTTCACGCCGCTTAAATACATCCTGACTTGCTTTCTTCCTTCATTAGCACTTTTACCACTGGTGGGGTGAAATCATGCTTGGGGCATGGCGTGTATCTTCCGCACTTCGAAGTACTGCTACATTGGCCGTTGATGGGACTCAACCTTTCTTCATGTCTCGTGTTCTGCTGCCGGTGCGGATAGAACTTGTAGTTGTCAGACATAGATCTGACTTTGCCTACGAATCTAGCACATCTTTGGTCAAGAATGGAAGGATTCACCTGGCCTGAATGCAGGGCTCATGCGGGCCGCTTTCCCATCAACAAGCATTGAAAACGCGGACCATTGGGACGACCTTGCTTCACTTGATAAGACTTTCGTATTCGAACGGGCAATGCTAGTTTCCCGGGTAGCAGCACACACACAGTGCGTAGACCTCCACGTACCGACGCAAAGCAGCCACTCATTTAGCCTTCTAGCAAGCTCTCACAGTCATGGCGAAAGATGATATCCTCGACTATGGTTGTCAACGTCTCGGAGACGTTCTGGGAACCTCTCAGACGTACTACAGTACAGAATGTGCTGGGCTATCTCCCACAGCTCGACAGCCATGGTGTTGTTGTATCTCCTTCCGGTGCCTCGGAGATGCCTGTCGTCACTTATATCATGAGACAGGGTAGCTCGAGGCGGCTTGCAGAGATAGATCATGTCAACCTTTTAAAGGCACTGAGGGGACTTGAGTGGAGTGGGGCCTGCCAGGTGCATGCCATACACCCTGAGAAGATGTCTCTCGCGGAGCAGATGGATGTCATGGCTCGTTCATCGGTTCGTCAGTCGAGCTCTCGCCATTCCCCAATCTGATTCACCCTTCCCTGGCCCTTAGATTGTCATTGGTGTTCACGGAAATGGGTTAACAGTAAGGCAATACGTATGCTGTCTTGGATCAAGATCTGACTTAATCCTCGAAGCATCAACTATGGATGCCTCATTCGCCCCGATCTGCCGTCATAGAAATATTCGCGCCCGAAGGTGCGTTCCTACAAGTGAGTAGGCTCAAACCTGTACTCACGCGACCCGCCAGGCTATGTACACGACTACGAACTCCTTGCCCGTAACATGGGTCATCAAGCAAGTACTGACCGTATTACTACTTCCCCAAACCTGATTAGTTCTGGTTTTTTGAAGCATTATGCCATCTGGAATGACACTGTGAAGTCGTTCGCGCCAGGGAAGTGGTACGAGGTACGACATTTGGTACCGATCACGGTGTTCTCGTCAGGTTGACTTTCATTCAATAGGGTGTTAAATTTACCCCCGACTTTCATGGTTGTGAGTAGCCACTTGATTTTGTTGATAATTGAATGACGTCCCTTTTCTTCAGTATCTATACCCGTCCATGCGCCCACAGTCGTAGAGTTGATTCGAAGCCGCCTGAGAGAGCCTAGCTTGTGAAAAACATGGGACCTTGAACCCGCCCCTCTTACTTTAAATTTGGCCGCGGTCATTCATTATCTATATCAATTGCATTGCGATTGTGGTGTATCTCAGAAGCTTCGACTTTTCAGGATGTATTGATAGTAAGGACACATGTTCTACATAGATCGATTTATATTACACACATCATGGTACAACTTGCAAGTGTAAATGCCGCGAGATACATCAATGTTTCACCCCTTTTACTAGCATGAATTCCACCAGTGTTTGTGGCAACACTTTCGAGAAACCATGCGGAGGCGTTCCCGTGTTGAGAACAGCATGAACCCTACTCTCCCATGGTTGTACTACCGCGCTCCGTTCAATTCCTTGCCCATCACACACGCATCGGACGTCGGTTGCTGGTATGATTTGAGCAAGCTGCCCGGTAGCAACATCGCGGACTTCAATGAAATCTGCATGGAAAAGAAGGATATAAGGCGCATGGTATGCGACATTTTGCGCTGTTCCTTCCCACTCAACGAAGCGTTTGCTCGAAGGCCGCCCGTATCTGTCTATATAGAGGCCAAATTCTGCGATAACGTTCTGTCAATTCAAAACTGACAGAGCTGTGTAGTGACTTGCTGTCATAGCATATGAGCTGCTCGCGTTCCCCTGATCTGAACAGTCCCATGACGCGGGCCGACTTGCATCGCTTGGTCATCTCTGAAGGTGCACTGTCCAGCACAGGAATGGTAGTGCTGCTGAACCTGGATATTGGCGTGAATACGATTTCCCAAAGCGACCGACGCTTGCAGACGTACTCGGAAAGCTCGTGGATCTCGATCCCCTTTGCCGACAAGATACCGGCTGACAAGATTTTCGGGTCGAGACCAATAAGCTGTGCGCCAAAAGTTTTTTGCATGGCAAAAAATTCCTTGTACTTGCGGAACCAATCGGAATTAACGTTTGGATTCGTGGGTACACCTTGTTTGATGTTAAAAGGAATTGGCTCGAGGAAACGGAAGACGCTATCCGACTAGATAGAAGAAGATCAGATATTATATGAAATTTAGGAAGCGCTCACTTACGCCTTTCTTCTTCATATATATAACGAAAGTGCGGCCAAGGTCACGTCCAACGGTGAAGTATTCTACATCGACTTTACCGTTGAGCTTGTAGGCCAACAACGATCTTGACTCATGAGTGAAGCCTGGTATTAGGGCGTCGATGTGGTACGCAAATAATGACTACCGCAGTGCTTGAGATCAGGGAAAAGATCTAAACATCAGACACTAAAACCTACTTTCTCCGCCAAAACGACGATGACGCCGAACTCTTCCAAGACAGCACATTTCAAGACATCCTTGAGGCGCAGGACTTGACGGAAGGCTGGTAGCATTCAGACCAATGTACCAGAGGCGAAGTTGGCGACTTACAATCCGAGTCATTGTGGTGGCCAAACCATACGCCCTGGGCGCAACAGACGGCGATAAATAATTTTCCATTAGGAGCCACTGACCATTGTCGTGAGGGGAGGCGCCTCAAAATTTATTGCTGTACTCACCAAAGGACGTGGAACATGTAATCAAGCCTGTAATCGGATTGTCAGGATTCCATGGGGCTCCTTTGGGTTGGTCGCCTATCGGGGCTGAGAACTTGTTCGAGTTGACTTGGGCCATCTCAAACACCGGATTTTCATCCCTAAAGGCACGACGTAATGCAAGTGCTTCTTCCAGCTTAAGAGCCCATCCTGTTCGTAATGATGCACTTTCAGCATATAGGGTGAATTCATTGTCCAGCTTGCCACTGCTCTTCAGTGTCAATGGGTATAGGGCGTGTTCGCTAGCATCCGGTTCTGCGGACTTGCGCGAGGAAAATTTGCTGAAAAAGCTTTTTCGGCGCAATGCTACTGGCGGTCCCACAGAGCTGACAATCGATAGAAGGTCCAGAGAGACTGGCTGGGGGGAAAAAAAAAGAAATCTGTATAAGCTGGACATTCCACAAATTGAAAGTCGTACGAACTCGGCGAATTATCTGGTGTGTCGTCGGATGAGCTACAACAACTACCATGACCAATCAAATGGAATTCAAAGAATTAGGGCCTGATCTTACGGTAATGGTCGAACAGCAGCACCAGCGCCTCCGCACCAGGCTCGGACTCATAAAATAGCTTCTCAGAATGTATCAGTGTCCTATTCTTGTCGAGTAGCTCCAGGTCCTGGACAGGCAGCACTGAGGATTGAGTGCCCGGTATGGATGAACATACATACCACATAGTTGTCCGGCTGAAAGACCAAACGATGGTGAAGGTCAGATGGTCTCGCACTGGGCATCAGGTTGGGAGAAATTTCAGATAGAAGCAATGGCTCTTCTTGAAAAAGTAGACGGATTAAATTGAAGTCAATCTTCTACGGATCCATAAGGTACGGGTTCGAGTTGCTGTGCGTATGCTTGGCGAGTGCTGTGTAAAACATCGCGCAACGGCGGCACCGGGCGTCAGACTCCGTTGACCAAGTAAAAGCCACAGTCATGAGCATCATTGGAGGCACAAAGTTGCGAATCACACTGCCCAGAACTCCGAGTCAGTGCTTGGCATCAGAGAGGCAGCGAAACGGTTTCTAAGTATCTGGCTGTCACTGGCACATGCTGGCAAGACGCTACGAGTGGCACACAGAGATAATTATTGAAGCTTGGAGTATGGGGGTCGAACAAGTTGCTGAGTCGTAATTATGAGATAGTCGAAACTTAGGGTGTTATGGTTCGGTCAAAGTCAGCCTACTAAGAATTTGTTGAGGTTCGGACAAGCTTGAAGTTACTAAGGATTCGGAAACAAAGCACAAAAAGGGAAGTAGTTTCTCAGCACGTGATTACAACGTCGTTCAACGCGACTTTTTAAGTAAGATTTGCCTTAAGTACGGTCTGAGTTAACGCGCAGTGGACTGACCCTTCCATTAGAATCATTAAGCAGTCTTGCGACCATGAGCATACATAGATGTAAAAACTACGCAACATCTTCGTTTGAGCCATACAATGGGTATTTGGTGTACGAACTGAACTCCTGCCAGGACCAATGATCCTGAAGCTATTCACAAAGATCTTTATCCTATTAGCATGCGGCGCAGAAGTAGTATCGTCACGACGACATACTGGGTACTGACAGGTTCTTGTGGGCTCATAGCAAGTTGATCACAATAACCATTCCAGCCAATCCTACTGCAGCCGCATGGCTACCTGTCAAGGACATAGCGCCATTCGACGGGACCTCCGAAGGAGCAGAGTCCGTGGCAGATGCCTCGATCGTAGAGGACGAGAGGACCGTGACAAAAGTCGTGGGTGTGACTACCAAGGTAGTCGGTGATGAACTGGAAGACACTTCCGTCGTCGTTGTAGATATCGAAGGTGTAGTGGGCGAGGTGGGGGTTGTCCCGGGTGATAAAGGTGATGCTGTGGTTGTCTTTATCACTGGTGGCACAGTAGGTGTCGTTGTCGGCTTGGGAGGCACAGGAGTGGGGCTTAGCGTCACGACCTTCGTTATCGTCGGTGGTGGAGGTACGAAAGTGGGTGATGGTTTACGAGTGGTGGTGGTCACCGGTGGAGGTGGAGGTGGAGGAGGGGGAGGAGGAGAAGGAGAAGGAGAAGGGGCTGTGGTAGTGGTACTATGGGGAAGAAAAATGAGCCAGGGCCGATTCCGATAGTACCAGAGGACTTACGGGGGATCCTCGTCTTGCGGCAGACCTAGTGGGCACGCACTTGAACCAGAGGAGAAGCCTCCATCCTAATGACTTGGATTAGCTTGATAAGCTTCCGTAGGGAAGAAACATACAGAGGGGAAATACGTGCATGGCCCAGCACCCTCGTACGTGCACGTAACAAAAGCTCCTGTTTCCCTTGACCCAGTGAGCGGTGTACCGTCGTCGTCTTTAGGTGCGCAATTGACCGCAACCGCCACGCCGATTGCAAGTGAGAGAAAGTGAATCAAAAACAGCGTCTGGAACGCGCGGCGCATCCTGATTATCCTCCAAAAGTGTCTTCCCGTCAAGGGAGCGAGAGAACGAAGCGGAACCTGAGCTCAAAAAAGAGTGGAGCAAATTTAGTACGGGGGATGAAAGAACGAAATAAACACAATGTGCTTTGCGAAGGAGAAGATAAAGTGAGTATAAGGTGATGTCAAGCCTGAGAGAAAGGTAACAGATGGTTGCGATCCTCAAGAATTTGGGTCACGATGTCGCTATGTTACCGGAGAAATCGCTGATCATGACGTTCAGACGGGATGAAGAGAAAGATTGCCCATGGTAGGCGGTTGGCTTCTTCGTGCTTCGGTGTGCGGTATAGTCCAAGGGCATTGGCCCACGAGTGTTGTGAAAACCGTTGAACATTACCGAGTGCCCTGAGTCCGAATTTGGTGGTCGAGGTGGTAGATGTAATCAAGGAAGGGTAGATGTAGGGTAGATGTAATCAAGGAGGGCAGGATCAAACGACTCAGTGGTGTGATTGTGGAGAGTGATTTCGGAAAAGCAGATAGAGTGGCACTAGAGGGTAGATGGATGTTTTAACCTCAGTAGCCTGCCAAGCACGTCGTTGATGGTGGCTCACCGCTAGAAGCTCGATGTCATCCACGGTGCATCCCACAAGGCTTCGCTCATTCCTCTGGCCGAGAATAAAACACACCTTGGCCAGAATGGTTGAATTTCACCCAAAAGGCACGTTTCTTGAAAAATAAGCCTCGTATATTGACATTCCAGCTTGAAACCACTTCGGTCCCAACAACAAACAAGAAACGCAAGCGATAGTCAAGTTCCTAGTGAACCCCATCACAAACCATCTCCACCGTCCCACCCGTCCTCCCAGCCTAAAACGCCGATTTAAAAGCAGGCAGTTCCAGGCGACAGTCGTATGATTCTGGCAGTGGACCAAGGCATTTGCTCAAATACTCAGAGCAGATTGATCGCAAGAACCAGTCCCGCCAGTCCCATCACAGCCGTTCCACGGCTACCCATTGCTGGCATGGCAGCGTTTGACGGCGTAACCGAGGGTGCAGTCGCCGTATCAGAGGCTGTCGTGCTGGGCAGAATCACTGTAGAAAACGCCGTCGGTACGGAAGACGTTGTGGCCGGGAGGGTAGGCGTGGCCACAGGGGTTGTTGAAGTCGTCGGCACTGGGACTGGCGCGAGAGTCGATGTTGGCGTTTCGGTGGGCGTGGTGGTTGGGGGAGGCAGGTTCGGGATCGTGGTGGTGTCAGCAGGAGGGGGGGCAGCTGGGGTCGATCTGGTAGAGATGAATAAGCACAATGGTGGATTGAACTGGAGAAGAGAGGGACGCACGGAGAATCACCGGTCTGTGGAAGGCCTTGTGGGCAGGAACTGGATCCAGAAGAAAAGGAGCCGTCCTGAGAGCGGATGTTGAGGGGGGTGAGTGAAGATAAGTCATACATACTCACCAGGGGGAAGTAGGTGCAAGGGCCTGCACCCTGGTAGGTACACACAACGAAGCTACCGCTGCTGCTTGATCCTGTAAGTGGGGTGCCATCATCGTCGACGGGGGCGCAGTTGATCGCTGCTGCTAGGTTAACAGCGGCCGCGATAGAGCAGAGGAGCAAGATGGATTTCTTGAAAACGCAGTGCATCGTGGAAGATTATTAAAAGAATGAAGCAAGAAATGAAGTCCCGTCGAGGGCTTTATAGCAGAGAACGAGAGGGCGGAACAAGCTGGAACAAGAGGGGACGAAATGGAAGGAAAAGGCGGGCACGCTGTGCTCTGACCTGGCGGAATGAAGACAACAAGCAAATGTTGTTGCTAGAAACAGGGGCTATGTATATGAGGACAACAATGATGGCCTGACAGTGGATTTGACGGCCGCGCGCATGTCGGTCTTGTGCCAATCATCTACTCATCAGATCGAAGTCGTCGAATTGTGTCGTTCCCATATATAGCTTTCTAGGCTGTTTATCTCGTACTTCTTCTTGAGCGTTCTTGGACTTAGCCAACAAAAATCTCGTACTTTGACGGTCTTCAGCTGTTGATACGTCGGTAACCTGGACGACCGAGGTAGAGAGACAGCATCTGCCAAGATATACAGCAGCGCTGGAGGGTTTCGTGCTCAAGGTCGGGTAGTTCAGAAGGGTTTTTCGTGGAATGGTAATAGCATGGCTTTGGACAAGAAATATTTCACTCTTCAGTGTACGAATTGGGTATATTGGGCACGTCGGAGAATGACATCTTGTAAAAATGGACTTCTGAAGTTTATAGGACCAGTGGGCAGTGTGAATGGTTGTAAAGTCGAGGTCGTCGGAGCGTTCAGGGAAGTGTCAAGTTTGTACAAAAGTTATCGCGTGACGTGACATCTTTATTACCGCGACGGGCCTTACTCAGCTTGGTTAATTGAACTCACCGCTCTGGACGGCGGATTCACCCTTGTCGCTCGTCGCTCGTTGTCGTATATAACGCCCAACCCACCATGGCGTCTGCGTACTATGAGTTCTATCGTGGCTCTTCGTACGTTTCCAGCACCATTTGACCGAAAACACTGAATACAACTCGGGTGGCGTGGCCACCACTGCAGGATCGGAATGGCACTTACGGACTCACTCGACGAACTTATTACGAGTGGTGCGATTACGCCGCAGCTGGCTATGAAGGTGCTTCAGCAGGTGTGTGGGGTTCAGACAGTGTGGCGAATTGGGTGGCCACTTATTTTGGGTTAGTTCGACAAATCTCTTGCGGACACGATGGTGAAGCAGGTCAAGACCAAGACTTCTCTAAAGGTGCGTAATGTTATCTCTCCATGAATCGTGCTACTGACAAGCGTTGTACTCCACTGTCAGGGCCATCTCCACACATATCGTCTCTGCGATGACGTCTGGACATTTATAGTGAAAAATCCGTCTTTCAAGATGGAGTCAAACGAAGTAGTGAGCGCTCCTCGGATAAAGATCATCGCGTGCAAGAACGGGGATGCTATCGAGGCCGGGAAGAAATGAGCACGCAAGCCAGGTGCTTCTGATGCATTGCTTAAACCCGAAGGCGGTGTAAAATTACGGACCGTAGCTAATCTATTTTGTACATATTTCGCCAATCCAAGCAGACTAACAACAAGGAGAACCACTCCAATATAAAAGAACATATATGGGCGTTGCCTGATTTGAAAAGACAAGAGAAAGACCCTGCATTGCCCTGCAAAGACAAAGTTCGCATATGGGTCTAAAAGCGGAGTTACAAAAGCTACATTTCATTTCAAACCGTCAAGTGGCTGGTCTGAGGTGTTCCTTGACTCCCAATCGCTCATTTGAGTACTTTTTGCAACCAAACCATCATGTACAACTTTCCAGAGCCACCGACGGAACCCTCTCTGGCCGACGCGCGCCGTATTCTCTCTGCTACGCGAAGTTCTGTATCCGAGGTGGAAGCCAAGATCGAAGCCGCTGAGGCGGCTCTGGCTCAGGTTGTCCGAGAATCTAAACTCTTAATCGACGACCTGCAGATCCAACGTCATGCGCTGGAGCAGACATTAACACAGACGATGGCTTACCTGAGCCCTATACGGCGGCTCCCAGTCGAATTACTGCGAGACATATTCCTTGAATGCTTCGAGGAACACCCCTGTTGCGCGTGGGTCTTGGCAGCGGTATGTGGCCCATGGCGGAGACTCGCATTACGAATGCCTAGAATGTGGTCCAAGGTATGTGGCGAAATCTTTACAGTTTAGTTGCACTGGTTTTGTGGAGTCTAGCGACTCAACTTGGATCCCAACCATATGCACCTTGTCAGCTGACGGCGGCACTTCACCTCGAGACAGGCCCATCGATCTTCCGTCATTATTAACGGAACCGTGGCATTGTCGTGCTTTTGTGTCTGCATTTCAGGCCGATTCGAAGCCTAACGGCTGCTCGGCCCCTCCTGTCCCGGCTTCGTCGTTTTATTTAAAACTAAAATCTTACCCACAGATCCATCTTCTTACGACACAACATGCTTCAGCCGATACAATTCGTCTATGGTTAGAACGCTCAGGTGATACTGTCCCCCTCGACATCGACATCTTCCTGCGAGTGGCAAGCCCAAACTCAGGCGCCGAGTCCCCGACTCGACATCGTCGGCGGTCTTTCTCTCGCTCTCCGAGCCCCCCGCCCTGGCATGCTCCCTTCCCCCATCATCATACACACTATGTTATACCCCAACCTCCAAATACATCTGCAGGCCTTACGGCCCACTTCCCCCCCACGCAAGCACCCATCGTGATACCGCCGTCCCCGACTGGCATCAGTGATGCCTGGATGACACTTCATCATTCGGGCGACCGTCCATCGGTTCGACCGTCACGATCTAGCCTCCATTGGGGTCACATCGCTATTTATTATCTCGCTGAGCAGATGCACCGCTGGGAACGGTTTGTTTTTAGGTTTGACAAGCAATTCCCTTCTATGGGTGCTCTCAAGTCTATAAGTGGTAAGCCAATCCCCTTTATTCATCTGCAATCCATTCTGATGTGGTATGAATAGGTGACGCTCCTCTTTTGAAAGAATTTGAGGTTTCAAGCACCGATGTGGCCTATTACCAGGATAATAACTGGACATGGCTGCCGAACGCACCGCCAAACGCGACACTTGTCCTGCCGAAGCTGAAGACGTTGACGTTACAGTACACGCCGTTCAAGTGGTCTTCGCCCATGCTGCGCACGAATCTCCACACACTCAATCTCCGATCGTTGCCCAACACACAGCTCCCCCTCGACCGAATTCTCTACATAATTGCCAACAACCCTGCTCTCGTGTCCCTTACTCTTTACTTCCAGGCTGTCCTCACCCCTGTTCTCCCCCTCTCGCCCACCACCCTCCCACTCCTCGAAACTCTTTCAATTGGCGGGCACTACAGCTTCACGCAGCTCGTTGACGTCCTCTCCCTCCCTGTCCTAAACGACCTCACACTCGACATTGAAGCCCGCGAGCCGGTTGAGGAGACAATAACCAGCCTCCTCACGCGCTCCTCAAAGCCCGCCCTGGCTCACCTCTCCGTCGCCTATGGCACCTCCAGCTCGCCGCCGTCATTCTACTACGGACCCTCCAGCGTTTCCCTTTCGTGGAACACATTACTCCCGGAGCTCCCGCACCTCCAGAGCTTGCACATCGGCGGAACGCCCCTCGAGCCACTGCTCGTGGAGCTGGGCGACGAGCCATGGCACTGCCCCGACCTCGAGGTGCTGGGCATGAGGAATTGCCATGGGCACATCGAAGGCGTTGGGAAGCTTGTGGCGATGGTGGAGGCGAGGAACCCGCCCGGGGGTGGGGGTGCGGCGACTGCGGTGAAGAGGCTCAAGTCATTAGAAGTGTATGATTGTGCAAATATTGGGGAGGATGTGGTGGATTGGCTAGGGAGCCGGGTGGATGAGGTCGTGTGCACGGAGCCGGATTACGAGAGGTGAGGTGTTTAGTGCTTTCATATTCCTGAGATGAGACGGAACCTTACGCTACTTTTTGTCAGGTCTCCGATATTGCACCCGTACATGTGACAGATGGGTTAAACTGATACGGGGATGTAGCCTCTTTGAGCCAGTGGAAAAGCTCAATTTGTATATCTTATACTGGAAAACATGTACACATATCGCCACCCTCTCATGCGCACTCTAGAGCGAGTGATCAGCAACAATTGAGCACTGAGCATGAGCACCGATATCACTGATTCGTAACTACGTGCATTGCGATGTGAATATTGAAAATTGACAACGGCCTTGGAAACTATCAATCATCTGAAGGACGGCAAAATTTGACTCCTTACCTCATGCCAAAGACTCATACCTCTCAACAGGATCTTCAGGGAAACCCTGTGTATCACCTTCATCTAACACGTACAGCCAGTTATCGCACAACATATTCAGACTGGAGAGCACAAGCGTAAGAGAGGCTGCGACACCATCTGGGTTGAGAATTGGTGATCTTCAATGGCAAAAGTGAGAATGTGATGCGGAACAGTAGTTCCTAGCTCGGCAAAATTTGAAACATCCTCTGTAGCGTCAACTCGGAGTGTGAGGTCGTGCAGATACGGGCAGGCGGCAAGCAGAGGGAACAGTCCAACTAGCGGTTATTTTGGGAGTGGAGTGGAGTGTACATTGTTCAAACTTGAGAATTTCGAGGTGGGGCCATAATTCGCCCATTTTGGCAAGGTCCGCGTAAGTCAAGTTGACGACACTATCAACGTCGATGTGTAACGTCGATAGGTTGGGCAGGACCAGCAGAGGAGCAAGAGTGGCGAATGCGATTGTATGGTTATCAACAGGTGGCTCCCATGGAATGTATGAGGCGGCCTCGAGGCGGAGCAACGCCAAGTTTTGGGTGAGGTGAGGGTTTTTGTGAATGCTCTGGAAGAATCGGTACAAGTCCCATGTGCCGTCGTTTTGAAAACGGATCTTCATGGCCTTGGGACGTTCGAAGCCACGGGGAAGCTGGAAGAGGTCTGTGTAGGTTAAGATGGAGCTTGCGAAGACTCGGGAAAACTTGGTCTTGATGATGTCCGACAGCGTGCATGGCGGCCACCGAAGGAACAGACAGCGCCATCTCCTCTAGGCCTGACAAGGTTGAAAAATGGAGGAAGGCAGAAGGATCTACGCAGAGAGATAAGGTTTGCAGGGCCTTCAGTGATTAGAAGCCACGAAGGAAGGAAACGAAGTCCCAAGATCTGAACGTTGTGAGCCTATGGTCCTCCTCCCTGCGATATTTATCGAGTTGAAAACTCGAATGGGCGAGGCGGCCTCTATTAACACGCGCCCGATCGTTTTCCAAGGCATCATGCTTGGATTCAATTCCACGTCGTTACTCGCGTGGCCAAACGCCATGATGTCAATCGTGGTCAGCTGAGGACCGATAATAAGACGCGGACCGGGATAGACAACATGGGCAGAGAAATCGCGGAGGTAGAGCATTGCATGCTGTACATGGGGAACAATGGAACCAAGGACGGGCTGGCACAAATAGAGCATGTGGAAGAAAAGTTTGACAAGCATGTATGATGATCGGGGCCTGCACACGACCCGGACCCGCGCAGCGTTCTCCTGAATACTTGAGTAGTCCTTTGGCTTAAGATCTCGATTGAAGTGCTGAACGTAGAATCGATCTCGTTAAGCATGTCTGGACTTCACAAACGGATGATTAAGTTGCTCACTATTTCCCTTTCTTGACACCGTACAAACGGCGTGTCCAGCGCCTCATCGAGGATGCGAAATGTATCTTGAGGGAGACAACGAAGCACAGGATCTAGCTCTTGAATGGTGCGCCAAAGAGCGTTGCGAGCCGGCTAAATTTGAACAATTGACAGGTCGACGCGATGTCGACAAGGGAGGCTTTGGATCCGTCCTGATTAGCGGCGGTGACATTGGCAAAGACCTCCCTGAGTATCTCTAGCATATGCAGACATCGATGTATACTTCCAGGGTGCACTGTGATGGAACTTGAGCTAGCTTGACAAGTTGGAGAGAAGCAATTGCATTAGGAGCGATAGAGAACGATCACACGGTCACCGGGCCCATTATCTCGGCTACCCCTCAATTGTTGCGACAGACCCCGAGCGCTGTAATTGTAGCCTGCAGCTGTTACTTACTAGATCCCACATCTTATACACTCGCCACCCATGAGCTAATCGTTGACTCAAAGAAAATGGGTGGTAACACGTCGTATTGAGAGTAAATTTCTGCAGAATAATGAATGAACAGACAGACGATATGTCAGAAATCCTCGATCTAAATTAATCATCGGTCATCTACTTTACAAGTTATGTATTGGCAGCAATAACCTGTCGCTCTACCTCACCCCAAAGGTCCATATACCCCTGCTCAACAGAATCTTGAGGGAATCCTTGTAGATCGTCATCCAAAACATACAACCAGTTATCGCTTAATGTTTCTAAACCAGAGAGCGCGGCCTGTAGGAAAGCCGCGACACCATCTGGATTGGTAATAGGTGATCTGCAATGGCAGAACTCGGCAAGAGCGCGATGTGGAACGATAGTCCCTGCTTCAGCAAGACCTAACGCATCCTCCCTTGCGTCCACGCGCAGCGTAAGCTCGCGTAGATATGCGCAGCTAGCGAGGAGCGGGAGGAGACCGACTAGTGTAATTTTGAGGATAGATTGACAGGTGCGTTCGGGAAATTCGAGGACCTCGAGGCGGGGCCATGATGCGCCCATTGAGAGAAGGTTGGCATTGGTTAAGTTGACGATGCCATCTCCCTCGAGGTGCAGTACCGATAGGTTTGGGAGGGCTAACAAGGGAGCGATGGTGGTGAAGTCAATGGGATATCTGTTAGAAGGCGGCTCCCAGGGGTAGGAGGCGACCTCGAAGTGCAGTATCGACAGGTTCGGGAGGGCCAGCAGGGAAGTGATGGTGGTCAAGTCAATCGAGGGTCTGTTATTCGATTCCAGCTCCCCGCGCGCGACGGTGAACTTGAAGGAAGTCAGGTTTTGGGAGAGTTGAGTATTCGTGCGGATGCTCTGAAAGAATCGACGCAAGGACCATGTGCCGTCATTCTGGAAGCGGACCTCCAACGCCTTGAGACGTTCAAAGGCACGGGGAAGCTGGAAGAGGCTTGCGCAATGGGGGCCGGATGTGTTGAGGCGGAGTTTGGAAAGGTTTGGAAAAAGTTGGTCGTAAGGTTGATAGTTCTTGACGACGTCCATGATGGCCCCCGAAGGCACGGAAAGTGCCAGCTCCTCAAGGTACGGCAGGGTCGAAAGATGGAGGAAAGTAGGGCGGTCGACCTCAAGAGATAAGGTTCGCAGGACCTTCAGCGATTGGAAACCACGAAGGAGGGAGACGATGTCCAGAGGTGCGAATGTGCCGAGTTCCCAGCCGTACTTCGTTCGATATTCATCGATCGTGATAACCTGGACGCGCGCGGCCTCTGTCAATAGCCGTCCAATCATTTCCCAAGGTGCGCTGGGAATCACATCCTTGCCATCGACTGTCCTCGACTTGTTGAAGGCCATAATGTCAATGGACAACAATTTTGGGCCGATGATCAGGCGAGGAAAGACAGCATCGCCTGTAAAATCAGTTGCGTAGAGCATCGCATGCTTCACCGAAGTAAGGAGGGGACCGACGGCTTGCTGGGATGACTTGTGAATGTGAAGGAAGGAAGGGTCC
Organism: Tephrocybe rancida; assembly: GCA_018858115.1. Lineage (NCBI taxonomy): Eukaryota > Fungi > Basidiomycota > Agaricomycetes > Agaricales > Lyophyllaceae > Tephrocybe > Tephrocybe rancida. Next base: position 28,637 of record JABCKT010006447.1, on the reverse strand, counting down.
AGAACGTATGGTCGACAATGGGAATATTGAGGCCTGCCCACAACCTGGATGCGGTCCGCTTTTTCCTTGAAGTCTTTTAGGTTGATGTCGCGATTGAGGCGCTGGATGTAGCATCGTTCGTGTGAGTAAGTTTATCCTGCATTATAGGCAAGCTATTGTGACTCACCAATACCTTTAAGGTTTCTCTTTGTGAAGCTGACGGGAGTCCGTATATATGGAGTGCATCTTGAGGGAGGCAGGCGACTATGGAGTCAAGCCCTGGAATGGCACGCCAAAGGATCCCCAGAGCCGGGCCCTTGAACCACCGACAGGTCAGTGCGAGATTGAGGAGCGCGGCTGATTCAGGGGAGGGCGTCCTTTCCGTCCCGTCCATATGAGCGCCGGCAACATCGGTAAAGATGGCGAGGAGGATATCTAATGTCCACAGGCAGCGATGCATGATCGCACAAGGAAGGTCGGGAGTGCTCGGGTTGTCATCTCTAGCATATTGCTCGTTTTCAATGCGATCGACGCGATCACTCGTTCGCAGAATTTAGGATGATCGATCATATCCGGTACAGCTGCGCAGAGGGTGTTTTGAGCCAATTTGAGCACCAGTCATAGAATTAAATTTCTCAGAAATTTACCTGCTTTTGTTGGAACTAAGGGATCTATAGATGGAGGAAAGGATCTCTCGACAGAAATCCAATTACCAACTCGAGACCATCGGCCAAAAGTTAAGATGTTATATGCCGATCGAGTTCAGCAGCAGCTTGTGACAGGAGGTGGCCTATCTGGATACTTTAGGGCGTTGTCCCAGACAATGAAATGAAAGACGCGGCCTGGAGCGTTCCATACACAGGTTATCCAATTATGCCACCTGGGGAAAAGCGACATGGCGGGCGCTATAGTGTAGTGGTTATCACTCGGGATTTTGAACTTGTGTCACGGTTGCCTTTGAATTCCCGAAACCCAGGTTCGAACCCTGGTAGAGCCTTAGTAATCATTTTGATGGGTTAATCGATACAATAGCGAGTGCTTTGCATGTCACTTTGCAGGGTGTCCTGTTTTCAAAAACGGCTCCCGTGCGCCATCAAATCATGCCCCGCTTCGGCAGACCCTATGCCGGCAGTAGAATCCCGCCTTTTACGACAAAACCTCTTCCTTTGGTGGATTTCTGCATGAACTTGTCCAACATTCTTCACTAAAAGCTTGAAAAGTGTGGGCGGAAGGGGGCTGGAAAGAATATGGCGCGGAGTGGGAGCGACTCGGATCAACATGTGATCTCGTGATCAATTTCAGCGAAGACGACCTGCAATGCAAAGCACTGACCAACAGCCCCATAAATGACCGGCATCAACAGGGTTCCCAACCAGGATCCCACAGCCATACTGCAGGTGATTCACTTTCCAGCGTCCGCCCGAAAACACACGTTCTGCATCTACTGACGAACCTGCAAAATGTAAGTTTAAACTAAAAGTGAGTGTGACAACCCTCACCTGCGTGCTAAGCAGAAATCATTCGAGCCAACTGAAGCTGCACGATATGACTCTGCCAATACGCCATCACTCCACCACATGCCGCCAACTTGGCGGGGGAAATGACGCGCTCCAAGAGGCACGTTGTGATGTCGTCGATATTGATGGAGGTCAACGTTATTGAACTGATCCCTGCCCTCTGACATGATATATTACTACACCCAAGTAGGATGTACCCGGTGCCTTTCCTTCGTCACGGTATTGATTATGACCTCCTACCCTTGCCAACCGACGACACCACCTTCCCTGGACTGGAAGTGCGGGTGGCAGGTGACGAGAAACAAAGATTGGAATGCCCACAACACCCTGACCCTATGTACGGTGGGTGACCTCGCTGCGTACATAACATTCATTGGCATCCCTTGCCGCCCTTAGTTTCATCCCACCAACAATCTTCTTAAAGGAGGTTGGGATCCACTGTCTGCTGTTGACCACGAAGCACTCAGAGGTTCTGCCCGTGTTATGGGTCTCTATGAACTGCCTATGCGTACTCAAGTGTGAGTTCTTTGATCTTGTTAATTATACTTCATCAGTATCGAGGATACACTTCCAGGATGCTGCACGATTGCTTTCATATCTCTGGTGTATGTACGTACCCACACCCACCCGGAGACAGGCCCGTGGTCTGATAAGGAAAACTCAGCAATCCTGCTGTACGACCATTTTATCACACTTGGTGAGTGGCCGAATGGCAATGCGGAACCTATATTCAAGTTTTTGGATATAGGGGAAGAGGTGGAGTACATGTGGACAAGGCGAAAGACACGGAGCGCTTGGCTATTTCTTTCATCCCGATATTTCTTTTTCCTATCGAATGTCATGCTATCTGTGTTAGAATTCATGACGGAACTGCCAAGCCTAGTGCGTCCATTTTCTTTGTGCACAATCGACTTTGATTTCCAAGGCCTGTTCAACAGATGTCCGACTTCAAATTTCGATTCCGCCCAGCTGTTCTGAATTATCTTTTTTTGTAGACATTGCGAACATTTTCATACCGCCCGTCAAGTATTAATTGTCGTCAACCAAGGACTCGTGTGTTGTGCGTTGCATCTTGCCATACTTGGATTAGCGGTGCGCTTGGTGCTGATGGCTAGACATGAACTCGAAGTGCTTCTCTCACTTCGCATATTCGCATTATATTGCTGCTCATGGCGCATAGCCATGTTCATGCTAGGAAGTGCTGCAGTTATTGGAACAGCGGTCCTCGTGCGTTCTCTACCATCTTGTTCGTGATCGATCTGACCAGATGACGGTGTTCACATATTAGCTCGAGCTCTACCTTCGCCCCAAGTCCTCGTCAGGACGGGTTCAAGATGGCTGTGAAGTGGGCATCTCCTTCGAAAGGTAATCCGGCGCCCCCAAACCACAGCTGCAAGCTGTATATTGATGCTTTGCTTTTCACTCTCAGAGCCATCCGTACGTCATCATAAACTACCGACCATCAGATACTCTCTCACTCATAGTTGCCGTCTGCTATTAGATATCTCAGGCGGGTGGATCGGGTTATTTGTATATGACTCAATTCTTTTTGGCCTTACGGTCTCTAAGACGTGGCGAACCAGACGAATCCACGGCTGTATCCCTATATCAGCGTTGATTCTCAGAGACGGTAAGTTCTTGACCATCTTTGACTTCCATCCGACTTCGATTACTGAGACTGGACAACATAGGCATGCTCTACTATGCGTGAGCCTAACAACGACCTCAGCTGTTCGCTTGACTTACTGACGGTCGCAAGTTCAATCACTCTCTTAAATGGTGGTAACCTCCTGACGTATTGGGTTCGTGACATCGCTCCTCCATCATCGCCCTCAACTCAAGGTATATCCACTCACAGCTAGGCGGCGTGCGTTTCATCAGATGTTACCGATTATCAGGTACCTTACTGAGGATCCTCTAGCCTTTTCTCAGAGGAGGTTTATCGGTCTTCGCAGGAAGGTACGCCGATCCCCGCCACCCCCCCTCTCTTCTCCTTAATTACGACTCCCACTCCTAATGATGTCTTCCTCTTCCTGCAATGGAACCAAAGCCTGTCAGCTGTCCTCATCTCACGCTTCCTAATCAACCTCCATGCGGTCAATGATTTGGGGATATACAACGCTGAGCATCTACAACGATATCACGACCGCCTTTATGATCACGAGGAGCTGCAGCAGGTGAATGGGCGGGATGTGGATGCAGAGGGATGGAATGTGGAGGTTGGCGGACCCCGATCTTGCACGCTGAGCGTGGAGCTTGATACCATCTTCACTGCTGACCTCGAACTTCTAAGAATAGAGGCATATTCTTTCTCCTTGTAACCCTTGTAATGATCGACGCTTACGTTGTGTAAATCTACTCCTGTCCTTGCCTAGATAGTAAAGGACATCAACGGAATCAGGAAATGCGTGGATTGTGAATACGTGTATGTGTGTGTGGTTGCATAGAGGAGGTATTGCAGGAGATTAGATCGAAACAAGCGTCCAAAAGCTACTATTTGTACATATGTCGGAGGGCGCTACAAAAGTATTGGTACAGGGGTGGAACATAATGATAATAAGTAATAAAATACAGCAAGCCTTCTTGAACTCGTTGCTCGTCTCGCCGAGTCCTGTTCATGTTCGAGGGTCGAACAAGAGTCAAGAGTCCCAAAAATCCCCTTCAGTGGGTTTCGCATGTCGTCGACGATTCGACACCAACCCGCCCCTCAAAGACGACCCCTTGCTCTTTCAACGAGCCCTGGACGATCTTCATCGCTTCCAGGACCCTCTCCTCCTCGAGCCGTCTTCCGACTATCTGCACGCCGAGTGGAAGGCCATGCATATCATCGACATCGTAGGCAGAGTATGCCAATGAGCTCAACGGCGATGACGCCACGAAGTTAGGTGGCAGGCGATCGAGCTCCTTGTCGACAAACGTCACAGGAAGGACACCGGCTGTGTAGTCTAGCTGTGTCGAGAAGCAGAGGGCAATCGTGATAAACGGATGCCAAGGAGAGGCGGATCATCGTCGATGGAGGGTAAGGAAGGAAGGAAGGAGCACGGAACGGATAGAGGGAAACAGAAAGGGAGAGGTGGCGTTAGCGGCAATCTATCGATAAGCGGATTTAGCGACTTACAAAACTAAAGATGGTCGTCAGCCCCGCCGTCATCAAGTTCACCTTTTCTGACTCCCCGTGCCTAAACGCCGGGAATGGATGTGGTACTGTGATCACGAAATCGAGGCCTTTCTCCCTCCAGCGATTGTGCCACTCGGCGCGGTACGATTCGCGCTGGGCAGTGAGTGAACGAAGCTCCGCTACGGATTTGGAGTGCATGATGCGGAGAAGAGATGCAGAACCGGGATCGGATTTGCGTGTGATATATGCGAGGAACTGTTTAAAGGACTTCGGGAGGGCGAGTAGGTCGAGTACGGAAGAGGAGGCTTTGGAGAGGTTCTCGTTCGGTGAGAGAAGGGAACGTATTTGCTCTCCTGAGCAAGAAGGTCAGAAACGAAACAGACTTCTTGGGAACGTTCAAACGCACCTCCGTCGCTGAAGAGTAACTGGTAGGCAAGATTTAAGCCGCGTTCAAGATCTGGAGGTATACTGGAACAGACAGATCATTCAGTGAAACGTCGACATGAGGCTGATCCTGGCCGAACATACAATTCGACGACCTCGTGTCCTTGCTTCCGAAGAGCCGCAGCGACCATCGACAAGGCACGCTTGCACGCTGGTGTGATCGGAACCGCACCTAGGTGGCAGTTTCAGAGAAGCTCGAGAAGACGGAGAACAGTGCTGCTCACCTCCTTCCAACACGATGCCCCATTTTAATTTTCGCCCATCCTCTCGAAGATCGACATTTCTCCAAGGGATCGGGTGGCACTACATAGCGTCAGTCACCCAAGTATAAAAGATATGGATCGCATGACGCACCGTGTGGTCATACTCCCAGGGCTTGGCCATGATCACTCGCTTCCAAAATTCGTCCAAGTCTTCTAAACTGCCTGCCATTGGCGAACACACGAGCTGAAGGCCCTCCAGACCCTCCAAGGGCGACTGATTGCCCCACGACGGAAACCTGCCCGCGCTACCTTTGAGGCTCCAGATGCCGCAGAAGTGAGCCGGTATCCTGACGCTCCCTGCCAGATCCGTCCCAATCTCAATCTTGCTACCTCCACACGCCACGAGGGCTGCGCCTCCTCCGGTAGATGCTCCTGGGGTGTGAGTGTCCTTGTACGGGTTGGAGGTGCGACCGTAGACGTCCGAGCTAGTTTCGAGACCAAGCAAGCCGGTGGGGACGGTGGTCTTGGCATGAACCAGGGCGCCGGCGTCTTGCAAAAGTCGGACGATCGCAGAAGACGCTGAGACAGGGTGGTTGACGTTACGCGAGAATCCAATGGTTGTATCGTGTCCGGCGATGTCGATCGTGTCTAAGCGATATTAGGATCAGCTGGTTCGAGTAATAAATGAGGAAATAAGCTTGCCTTTGATGCTGACCGGAACGCCGAGCAGCGACCGGTCGCGAGAAGAGTCAAAGGCGTCGATGTCGGTGTTGTGTGGCCAGTTTGCGACGGCAGGTATTCGCAAAGCCTCTTCGAACATCAGGTCGGTTATACAGTTGGTTGCAGATTGAGCAGCGATGGTCTTTTTGGCATAGGCGACTAAGATGTCCGCCGGTGCAATTTCACCGGCTTTGCATTCTGAGACGAGTCGAGAGAGAGAAAGAGCGTGAATTTTCTGTTCAGATAAAGAGAGTGGGGTCGAATAGACAGGAGGAAGGGCGTCCAAAGAAGCTTTGCGCTCAGCTTGTTTGCGCGCACTTTATTGAATGATAAGAAAGAGTTAGATTGATGCAATGATCTACGCACCATGCATCCTTGTGAGGGCTGGAGAAAAAAGAAAAGAACATGGGGGGCCAGTGGATGCGGTATTAGAGATCGACCTGGCTTTTATATCTAGAGGGATATCAGGCCCGAGGAGTTAGCGGAACGACAAGGAACGGCTCACTGACTGCGATTAAGGCGGAAGACTTCATGTCGTGACGTTGTCTTCAAGTTAATGTGGCGAGAATCGTCTTCAACGAAATACGGCCGAGCTAGAACGGCCACAGCCCAGAAGCATCTCCCCGCAATTACGCGCGGCTTCCTATCGGAACTCCCCGGTGCCCCTGGTTGGTTGTCGAATTACCTTTCCTGCTTCCAAATGCGCCGGTGCTTCTCCCCCGCGACAGAGGAGACGGATCGTCTTGCTGATTCATAGCAGGAAATCTTTTTTGCGACAATGGAGGTCGATGGGATGCAGCAACGAGCACAAGACATGTCAAAATTGCTATAGATTTGGAGCAAGATGGAAGTTCGAGGTACGTCCAACCAAAAAGGATCTGCGGAGAAAACGCGCGTCTCGTCCCGATAGTGGGTCATATGAAGCATGTCCGTTACGATTAAGCATCAATACGTCTTGTGCGCCGAGCTCTGATCGCCCAGGGCCCTGGAAAGCAGCTGTGCCGGGGCGACTTAGTCAGGAGAGTGAGGAGCGACGACGATGTGGGACTCAAGTGTTTACAGCTGATATACTGAATCTGGTAGATAGGTTCGCACTCCTCACTCCTAGCTGGATCTTGCGACCGACACCCTCTAAAGAGGTAGAAGTTTCATGGGTTGGCAGGTACATGTATACAAGACAAAGTTACTAGTAAGGAAGGGGAAGTCGTGCTCGTCAGTGTCGATGGGCGAAGATAGCGTCTAGACTAAACTCACCATAGGTATATCGATATAAATCAGTTAAGGCGCCTTTTCTGCGAGCCTCTCCTTAACTGCTTTCATTAAGATTGCGGCGTCCACCGGGATGCTAGCTAATCAAAATAAATCAAATCAGGCACAGCTCAAATTCGAAATCCATCTCGGCCAACGTTCCCCATCGCAACAGAGGCGCGAAGCCAGGGCTATTATCCAAGACAGTCAACACTCACTCCCGTGAAAGTGCTCCCCGTATTTTATGCCCTAACCATAAGGAGAGAAAATTCAGCATACTGTTAACACTATTTGATAGAGAAGAGGATGCGCACGTCATGGTAAGTTCCCTTCGGATATGTGATGAGCCGGTCGTTCCAGACAGCGGTATGCTATATACATGTTAGCATTTGAATCACATCATGATGTACATATGGTGGAAGTCAGGGTGCTATGGTCAGCCTAGATTTCTGCAGGCAACGAGGCCGGATTGTACGGACCCGATGTCCAATGTTCCGCGCAAGGAGCTCGTAGTCAAAGAGAAATGCTATTGAAAAAAAAAACAGTATGTCAGCTCTCGATGGCAATGCAGGTTAGGGCCATCGCGGTGCAATCGCCTCCAATGACCCACCTTCTGGGCTGAAGATCTCAAATACGGCAGACCGGTGCGATGGCGGCATCCATAATTCATGCTGGCGTTGCATTCTACGTCAGTTTTGGCAGGGCAGTACTCATGGCTAGGCACTCACAGTCAGGCCATTACCATGAACGCCGATAATTATCTGTGCTCGGCGAACGAAGGCGAAAGAAGCATGCACCCAAACCCAAATTTCAAAGTAAAAGGGAATGGGACAGAGTAAGGGAATGGGAGAGGGAGTGTGAATGGCCCCATCAGCACGAGCGAAGGGCAAAGCAAAGCAAATCACATAAACTAACCGTACTTCTCGCCGCAAGCTCAACCTGCTCCCTCAAACTCAGCTCCTCCATCCGTGCCTCGCGAAACTCACACACACCCTGCGCTTCAAGATCCGAAAACGCGCTAAGCAGCGTTTCGTGGTCCTTTGCCAGCAGGCGGCGCGTGTTGGCGCCCTGCCGAGACACGTATGTGACGAGAGGCTTGGGTAGAGGCTCTGGAACGCCGTGCACCATTTTGGGTTCGCGGGTTGGTGCGGGAGTCGGAAGATATCCTAGGAGGTTGGTGACCAGGGTATCGCGGATAGGCGACCAGAAGGAGTCGGGAACAGTGACGTTCATGGTGCCCGCGATCATCTTGAACCACCGATTGCCCCAGGGGCTGGCATGGAGGGTTAGTAGGATTTCGGAGAGCGGGACGGGTATAGAAGGAACGGAACGGATGGAGAGACTTACTGTCTATGTGCGGCGGGGCGGCTGATGAGCATGACCCGCTCGAAAAGGACGGTGGCGTTCAGCGCGATCATGTCTCCCCAGTAATCAGACTCCTCGATCTGAGCGCTCGGCCAGGCGGCGCGCATCAATGGGCCGTTCACTCCTGCGTTATCTCTGAATGCTCCTTTGACAGAGAACTATGGCACGAGTCAGCAGGGATTACGGAGAGGAGACACATGGGTTGCACTCACCGGCAACAGAAAGCGCCTCGGCGTCAGAACTTCCTTGGTTTTTGCACCCTCATAGGAGAGGATTCGCCATGCTCCTAGAATGATTTCGCCCCACCAATGGTACAAATGCTATGATCGACGTGGAAACATCAGCTTCGAGGTAACGTTGTGACACACGGGGATAACGGGCGTGTTGTCATCTGAAGAATAACTGGTACGTACGGTCAGGAACTGTGGTGGATCATACACCACGACAGATAAGCCTTCAACACGTATCGCGTGCTTCCCAAGTGTGCTTTCCACATCGCTGGCGCTCAGGAACTGCATTTCCTACGAACGAAGCGGCATAAGCGAAAGCAAAAGAAAGCACAGCACCGATAGCTTAACATGCTTTCATAACCGTGCATGTGTGTGATGCCTGGACGCGCTTACCTGGGCTGTCGGGGACAAGTCGACGTTTTCTGCCAGCTCCCGAGGCACAGAGATCATGTCGGCTACAGGAGGAAACTTCGAGACGTCCGAGGTTATCACGTAGAACGTCCCATTCCACAGATAAAGGTTGTCCAGGAGCGTAAATCCTGGACTGTGTGCGCCTTCTGGGATGGCCGTGAAAGGCCCGATTGCCGGTGGGTGGCCCGCGTCCTTGTCGGAAGGCTCGGATGGCTTGGAGGGTGTGAGGTCGGTATCGGTGTTTGCAGCGGAGGTTATCTGGGGTGGTTCTGGGGTTATCTGGGGTGTCACTGGGGTGACGATAACCCTGTCATCTTTCGCTGCCCCCGGAGGGCGCAAGGGTGGCTCGTACTCGATCAGAGTTTCTGACGTGCCTAGAAAGTCGGTTTTCCATGAGAGAACAGTGATCACGATGAGGAATATCGCGAGCCATGCTATACGGTCTCTCCGTACTGTGATCATAGTGGTCGTTGATGAAAACAACAGGCGCTCGTGCACACATGATATTCAGTTGCGACTGACTCCGCTGTCAATCAAGGACCCCGTGTTTTGTAGCATCAAGAACATCGTGTGAGCTCCGTACTGATCTGCGCCGAGTGATTTCCACGTAGCTTTAGATGTGGGATGCATATAGACTTAGAGTTTGAACGTGAAAACGTAGAATGCTGGCCGACCACAAATTTGAGCGCCCACCAGTGTTTCAAGCACTGCCAAATAACGCGAACGCGTGCTTACCACAAACAAATCTAACAGGAGCTACAATTATATGTTCGAGTGTTACCAAGTGAATAAGTATTCGATTCTACAAGCAAGAAAAGGCTTCAGCATTCGTGTCCGTACTGACAATTGTCGTCGTTAATGCATCATCTCCACATCACCATCGCCGTAAGCGTTCCCAGTGTCCAAAAAATCCTCCACATCGCTCAGACTAAAGAGCTCGTTTTCCGGGATATCCTCAAAGTCCGCCACAGCCGCCCTTTGTGCGCACTCCTCCGCGTATGCTTCGAGTTCTTCGTCGTCTAGGTCTACGGGTGTTAGCTCATCTGTGTCTTGCGAAACGTCCAAAGGTGATCGGCCAGGGGCAGAGCCCGAGGCTGTTGAAACACGTTCAGTTCAGCACAAGTCAACAGAGAAACAATACTGACCAGCTAGCTCATGTTCCCACTCGTCCGCATTGTCCATGTCTGGATCGAACGAGGAGCCGACCTCGTCGGCGTACGAGATGCGGAACTTGTGCCGCGCTTTACGATTTGCGTTCGACATTATTCGCCGAAAGAGCTATGATAGAGAATCAATGAAACATTGCAATTAGGGTCCTGAGACAACACACCTCGTCTTGCATGATATCATCATCATCCTCTTCGTCGTCGTCGTCCATGCTCTCGTCAAAGCCATCACTGCTGGCCTCGCTTAAGTATCTCTTTCCCTTGATAGCTTTGTCTCGAGCCTTCGCCGCCCTCTCGAAACACCTCGCCTTGAACTTCTCCCTCAAGAATGTCTTCTGTGGGTCGAGTGGTGTCGGAGTCCCTCCGCTACCAAACACAGAGCCACCGCTCGAGCTGATCACGCGTGCATGTGTCCTTGACGACGATGCCACAGGTGTGCTAGGTGACTTGGATTTGAACTGCAAGCGCCGACGCGCTGCCACAGGTGATGAATTGTCAGGTGAAGCCAAAGGCGAAGAATTTAATGGTCTATAGCCTGCCTGGCACGTTTGCGAGTATTTTCTTGGAGTCACAGACAGCGTCGAGCTCATGAGCAGCATAAATAGCTAGTGAAGTTGGATGTTGAGATTGTGTTGAGAACAACGTTGAGGAGCCAGGATAAACAAGAATTTCGCGACAAGTCACACTCGAGTCACGCCCCGCAAATGGCAGATGGGAGTTGTCACGAACGCGTAACAAAACAGCAACGCGTTCAGTTTGACACGCCGGTGCAAAATTACCATTTCCAACTTCAACCTGAGATACCTAAGTACTTGGCATTACGTTGTCTATTCATTTTCAAGAAGGTTTGGAATCATTGAGGCGATTAAAGATACAGATAATCCAACATGTTGACCAAAATTCGACACTTGATTGTCATTTTTCTAGATGTTCGATCTATCAACGAGTTCAATTTCATCAGATCCTAAGACAAGCGTCAGCCATTCTATGCCCATCGTGCCAATTTCAATCAAAAATTTACGTTGTCTATGGTCCCAGTCGTCAACTGGCGAATCATGAGATTCGTCCAGAGAGAAAGCCGACGTGTGATGGTATCGCGTTTGATGTCTCTGATATCGTTCTTGCCAATGGTCCATGTCTATCGTATTCTCTGAGCGTGTGCTCCTAGGCTCGGGCTCTGGAACACTGTATACCACATCCGAAGTATTGATAAAGGGTTGGAAGGCAAGTGTTGTTACAGTCGTCGCGTCTGAGGTGCCGGTAATTCGTGGGTCACGTAGATTCAACATTAGACGCGTGATCATGATGGAAGAGATACTGTGAAGACGGAATTAAATATAATCAATTGGGAGGTTAACAAACACGACATACATGTTCGTGAGAGGCGTGGCAATTCCTCTCGTAAAGAACTATTTTAAAAAGTTTTTTAAGTCAACAAACGTGGCCATAAGATAACACAACAAGCCCTAGGGCGCTGACATTTCCATACTACGGGGAATTAGAGCGCAGGTCTATGACAGCAAAGAAATTGCCTCACAATGAAAGTTAACATGTTTGCAATGTTGGCGGCGATCATGACCCTTGACAAAAGATGAATCTAGCCACGAGCGCACGACATGAACGGGCTTACCCAAAGTATACCGTACCTATTGATCTTTCAGTATCAAAATGCGTAGAGAAATCTCATTGGGCTAACCGTCTCGCAGCAGAAGCGTGATAAGCCCAACTGCAGATGACTTAGTGGTAGGCCGAAGGGTGAGAGTCTTGTACAAGGTCAAAATGAATACCAGTGTATCAAACACCAGCATGCCGCCCCACGCTGTAGCGAGGCCTGCAGAAGGGCATTGTTAATCAGTACTGTGACCCCCAGACAAAAGTCCAAAGAATCAACGGACGCAATGCACTGAGTCGGGCCATGTTGTTCTAAGTACATGCGGCCCTCGTATACGATGCAACACGTACAATGGATGGGAGAGACCTGCCGGGCAGCCACGGATGTAGAGAATACTGGGCATATTTAGTTTTTTCTCTTGCTGTGCCCCCGTCAAAATGGCCCACTGACGAAAATTGGAATCAAATTAAAGAAGCGTTCGTCCGTAATTTGAGAATCATACACAGGAAAGACCGATAACCGCCACAGCTGTTACGAGACAGAGGGCTAGGACACGAAGACTGCGGTCGTACATGGCGTACATCCGCATGATAATCATGGCTAAGGTATTGAGTTCATCAGCAAACGAGAACAAGTGATAAGAATATGACAGCAGCTCACCTGAAACGATTACCTGCACGAACAAGGCAAAATATTGGTGAAATGACTGTATCCGGTGACATCTGGAAGAGAGAATATCAGTGATTTGTGATGGTAGCGTTGGTTGCCAAAGGCGCAGATGCACTGGTTTGGGGGAACTGAAGTCAAGATTTGTAGTGGATAATAAGGATGCGTGCGGATGAAGATACATATGACAAAATCACGGAGTGGCAAAATGATACTGACATCTGAAAATCTAATCAGCACCACACAGCCAACGTACGTAGGAGATGGGACAGACTTGTAGCTTATTTGGCGACATTGCATACCAGAAATACTCAACAAGAACCGGTACATGCCCCGCTATTGTCAAATATCGATTGGCGAAGAAGAGGCACGAAGCCCAAGTCGGGCGCCGTATAAAGCTTGACCAAAACCGCTCGACCTCGATGGTGAATGTGAGGGTGTATTCGTGGATCAAAAGAGCTATAATTTATATTTTAGCTTCAATTTATCGTGTGTAACCACCGAAGTGAATGAGAAGATGAGCTTAATGTAGTACACTTACTGAATGCAATAAGGGCGAGATAGTTGTTCACGTTTCTGGAATGTGGTGAACTAATAAGCGGCGGATCCACCTCTCAATGCAGGGGAACTCACATGCTGATAATGTCATTGGCGCTCAGTGAGTCGTAGCTCATCCCCACTGATTTGCTTTGCGACTTGTCTACCAAATGACTTGTAGGGATACCGCGCGTCCTGCTACTATAGATCTAGAACGGCCTCGCGCATCTGCAGAACCACCCAGGAGCTCAGAAGCGGTTCCCGCCGGAGGCGACTGTCGGGTAAGGATGTCAAGGAAGCAAGGTAAGAAGTAGTGCAGCAGACGATGGGGATGGGGACGCTTATTTGAGAGTCGTTTTTGCACTGCTGAGTCGATCATCGTTCCAGGACTTCCGGGACGCCATATGGAGTTGCCCTTGCTGCCTGTAGGCTGTGACACGACTTGTTATTGGAGAAGGGGTTTGTCCGTGGTTCATCCGCCACATGGTTTTCCTATAGACTTCAAGTGATACCGTCAGAATTTGGATACGATCTTGGCAGACGAACCATCATATCAGCATCCCTGGCAATGAATCAGGTGGCCCTGTGTAGCCCTATGTATGTGGTATTTGGGCAGGTTACTGGGGCTCTGCACCACAGGTTTTAAGATAGGAGTCCGGGGAATCCTTTGTGAGATTCTGAGGGGGTCGGAGGAATCAGTGGATAGAAATGAGCTTTTGGATATCTGAGGTTGTCGAGATTGCATCCAGATATAACGTGGTCAACGATTAGTGTTCCAAGTAAAGACCTAGGAATAGGTCTCTGCCTTGGCACCGGTCGGGGGACAGAGAGACTGTGTAGAATCACAGCAGATTCGAATAGTTGACATCATCAAGCCGCCAAGAACAAGGAGAGTAACATGGACGAGCGCCACGAGGCCAGGAACGGCCAGGAACCGTTTATAATCCTTCCGTTGTGTAGGCTAACCCCAACAACATCCTCCGCATCCTCTGGCGGATCTCTGGCAAAACGGTGTCCGGGCCGTTCGAGGGCTTGCTCCAATGATCTCATAAAAATGACACGCTTTGCGCACAAAGTTGTGCCGTTGATATCTGGTGCGGGGCATCTATATCTACTGAAGAACATAGTTCAGTTGAGTGTTAGATCAGTGCGTTGTGGGCAGTGCGCAGCCCCGATGAGGGTTTGGGTTCTTGTTAAAGTTAATAACCGTCGCCGTTGGAGTAACAAGTGCTGCCAGGTCCATATAATAGGTATGTTGGGCTTGTGCAGAACGTCTAAAGCTCTGTTATCGCACTATGATCCACCATGATCCACTAAAATGGCGGACCAGAATAAGAGAGGAAGGTAGGGGCTATTGCAGCAATGCATGCTGGCATCAACGAACTCGGAACTTGAACGAAACCAAGTTCAAGAAATCAACCAGGCAAGCGATGGGTGGGTAATTATATAATATTAGTTATCTTATCTTATCTACCAGATCTCATTTTCGAAGTCCTTCAAAATGAAATCCAAACAGTTTGCGTCGCCAAGATCGCCAGTCGCCAACAGCCAAATGGGTTGAGGTTATGAGATGGCCAGCCTGGCCCAGTACGTCTTGCGGATGAGTAATCAATGCATCGAGATTTCCATCGAGCTAGGGGTTCATCGACGCCACAATCGACTAGTGCAGGGCCAACCATAGCATTTTAGGCTGCATATTGAATTGTGTGGCGAGGTCGTTCATAACCGAGTTGCTTGAATCCCAATAAAAGCCTGACACTGACTGAGCGTCGACGAACAAACGTTTGACATCGCAATGATTCATTTATAGGATTAGATTGCACACCCTTACATTATTGTCCTTCACCCTTGAAAGCAATCACTCTGATTCACCACTGGAACTGCGCTGGTATTCCTATAGGTGTGCCTTTTGTGCGTGTGCCCTATCCACCTCTACGCCGGCGGGAATGACATCAGTCATGCTCTCACCAAGCGCTCTCGTCGAAATCTCCATTTCGACGTCGAAGACACTGCGGTCGCTGCCAGCACGCAGGGTGGGGTCAGAGAGGTACCACATCCGCTGCTGCGCGAGGCCCTGCTCGACTGAAGCCTGCGTAAACGCGCCGTGAGTGACAATATTTTTATTTCAGTGGCTGTGACCGACCTGGACACCGTCCAACCCATGCCATCCGTGCGCTAACGCGACCTTGAGCATGGGCGTTATGCGGGGCTTGTACTGCAGCCTGCGGTCAGATCATGATAAACAGGATAAGTGAGCATACTTACCGCCATCTCCAAAAATATCCGCCGTTGAGGAACCGGCAGGTTTCCAGCGAAGTCCTTCGGTTTGGTGTATGGCATAGTGAGGATCGTCGATGCTGTCGAGTAGACGCTCCTCTCCTGCCGCGTGACCGGAGGGTTTGATGCTACGAAAACACTGGGTAAATTCTGGTGATAGAACGAACGTAAGGGTATGGCAGCTTACGAATGGCGCCCACGATCATGAGGATGTGCGGGGACTCGGGCTGGCCCAGGTGACTCTCGGCGTCCTCTGAGTTTTGCAGGTGGATGATGGTCAGTTGTGGGAGCGAGGTCTGCACGGCGCGGGCTTCGGCGAGGTCACGATTGACGAGGAACAGCGGGCTGAGACCAAGGAGAGTGAGCGCGTGCGCTGCAGAGCGGGTCGTCGCTCCACCGCCGATTATCACGCCGGCAGCACCAATCGACGGTGGGTACGAAGCTTCTGAAGAAACCTCCTTGTCTGGGAACTGCGACCGGAGCGCGCGTAAGAGAGCATTGCGAACACCAAGAACTGTCATGTGTGAGATAAATCATTACAACGTTCAGAAAAGTCACAAGGGATGCTTACTGTCCGTGTTTTGCCCCACGAGTCTGTGGCCAGTGCTGGTCGGTACTTTGATGATGGTGTTGCAGGCGCCTGTTATCAGGCTCTCTGGTGATATTTCGTCAAGATGGGGTATTATGGCCGCCTTGATTGGCATAGTCACACTTTGTGCGAGTATTAAGCACAGAGTCATAAGTTTGGGCTGGGAAGGACTAACGCTGCACCTCCGCAGTCATCACTAGAAAGGGCTTTGAGAACCTCGTCTGTTACTTTGCTCGTTGACCATGTTTCGTAGCTGTTCGGGCTTTCCCTCCCTTCTGGCCAGTGCCTGAAAGAGTGGTTGTGGAGTGCAGGTGCAGCAGAGTGAGCGATCGGGTATCCAAAGAGATAGAACTTTTTCCCCGCTGGAGACGGATATGCTGAGCTCATTAATGGTTTAGAAGGAGTTTTTCCCTCCTTCGAACGTAGACTTGAGGAAGTCCATATTTCCTACGCCCATCGTCACTGTCACTGGTGGTAAAGCGATTATGATCAGTCCGAATTTTCCGATCAATATTTTCTTCTGCACCCGACAATTCCGTTGATTTCAAATTATATCTCCAGGATATCTCATGGAATGATCTCATGATCGTTATTTTCTTTCGAGCCCCCGTGGCTTCTCTAAATAACTCAAGCGAGTGTGGGGTCACTGGGGTAATTTTTTGCATCGAATTGTCGTCTTGTCCTTCACCGAACAATGGGACGGTTCTCTCGTGTTGAAGATCGGCCAACGCCTAAGGAGGTTTATAACTGGAGGGTCTACACTGCGTCTGTAATTGCAGCCTTCGCGGCTGTTATGATTGGGTCAGTCGCAGTCGTTGAGTTTGGGATTGCTCGCAATTGACGTTGTTCAGGTATGATGCGGCATTCATTGGAACTTCCATAGCACTCCCCAGCTTCAAAGCCGAATTTGGGCTTGACAAGGTCTCGCCAAGCAAGTTCGCGCTTATTTCAGCAAACATAGTTTCGCTATACCAGGCAGGGTATGCCCTTGAGTGACGTAACAAATTAGTCGCTCACGATTCCACAGCTCCTTCTTTGGCTCCGTTTTTGGCTACCCTCTTGGCTTCTTCTATGGCCGTAAAGTAGGACTGCTGGTCACTGCAGTTGTGTTCTGCATCGGGGTTATCCTTCAAGTCGTTGCTTCGTGAGTATGAGTCAATTCCAAACATATACGAGCGCTAATACCTCAATAGATCGAAGACTGGCTTGGGAATCATCTACGCCGGCCGGGTCATTGTGGGACTTGCGATTGGAGCTGCGTCTAACTTGGCCGTGAGTGGGCGGCATTTGCTTTTGGCCATATCTTCTAATTCCTTCCACACCTTTTACAGCCAATCTATGTGGCCGAAATCTCCCCTCCCGCTATTCGGGGTAGGTTGATTGGTCTTTACGAGCTTTGCTGGCAGATAGGTGGTGTCATAGGCATGTTCGACGACCTTGTTGTTATCCAGGTCCTGACTTTCCGTGCAGGGTTCTGGATTAACTATGGCGTTAATATTCACGTTAAACCTGGTCGTCCCCAATGGCTGATAGCATTCGCAGTCCAGTTCATCGTATGTCACTTGTTATGGTATATGAATAGCATCCCGTTGACTGAACCCTAACGCCACTAGCCTGGTGGCTTGTTATTCATTGGAGCTTTTTTCCTTACCGAGTCTCCTCGCTGGCTGGTCTCGCGTGATCGCAACACGCAAGCACTGAAGAATCTTGCGTACCTTAGGAACCTTCCCGAAGACCACGCATACGTCGCTGAGGAGTACGAGTCTATTGAAGCCACCATTGCACATGAGCGCGGTCTTGTTGGGGCAGGATTCTTCGGCCCCCTAAGAACTGTCTTCGAGAATAGAATGTTGATCAAGCGTCTGCTTATTGGCTCCAGTCTCTTTGCCTGGCAGAACGCAACTGGGATAAACGCAATCAACTATTACTCGTCCGTGAAACCTTCCTATCGCCTTACGATAGAAGCTGATCGATTTACCTAAAGCCCTACTATCTTCAAGTCGATTGGGATCACGGGGACCAGTACTGCGCTCCTGACCACCGGAGTCTATGGAATAAGTGAGCTTCTGTCTCCTTGCGTGTGAGCGAGTATTTACGCGGGTCCTTCCAGTTAAACTTGTTGGCGCACTAATTTGGCTCCTTTTCCTTGTGGATGCATTGGGCCGTCGTTACTTGTTGATAGTCGGGTCTATCGGCGGTGCATTGTCTATGTATTATATCGGAGCCTTTATCGCCATCTCAAAACCTGTAGCAACTGCTTCCACCGGCTTGGGTGCTGGCGGGCGTAGCGCTGGTGAGTCTTTTCGCCCACACATTTTGCCTATCTGATGAACTGTTGCATAAGTCGCATTTTTCTACATCTGGACCATATTCTACTCCCCAACATGGAATGGCACTCCTTGGGTAGTGGGAGCGGAGTTCTTCCCTCAACATGTTCGCACCTTTACGCAGGCGTGTATGGCCGCATCCAACTGGTTGTACGGGTGCGTGACAAGGATTTTCCGCAGCTCGCAACCCTCATTCAACACTCGCTCAACTCCATACAGTTTCTTGATTACCCGTTTCACGCCACAAATGTTTCTAGCAATGGGCTACGGTGTCTACATGTTCTTCGCGAGTTTGATGGTCCTATCCATCTTCTATATCTTTGTAAGCCTCCCAGTCTTCGCTACCTCCCTTTCTCACCCAGTATTTTCAGTTCATTCTACCGGAAACCAAGCAGGTCCCACTCGAGCGAATGGAGGAACTCTTCGAGCCCGGACTAAAGCCATGGAGGGCCCACTCAGTAGTCATGGCCCGAGTCTATGAACAGAATGCCGAGAGGATGCTTGAGCAGAAGTCATCTCTGACTCACGATCGTTCAGACAATTAATGTTGTTAGACGCTATGACATGACCTTTTCCCTCGCTACCTACAGGCCTTTCCTTGTCTCCTTGTGGTGCTCATGATTTTAGTCTGTTCCGTATTACAGATGTGGCGAGTGCTCACCGCCTCAACACCCGATTTGGTCGCTGTCATTAACGTTGGGGGCTGACCTCATAGATCTCACCACGTATTGAATGCTCAGTGGGTGCTGGCTCCGCTGCCAACGCTGCATTACTCCCTTCGGCGGTGACTAGATCAAAAGCGGCATCCTGTGGCTGACAGTCGAATGTCCAGGATTCCGTTCCGATAGTATATCGATGGGACTTCGCCTATCTTTTTGGCATGTATGTCACCGTGGAAAATCAGCGATATGGCCGGACGTCTGTCGTGGTTCGCAGAGCAATCCTGGCACACAACGTCATTTCACCAAAGATCGGATCCTTTCGTTACCTGCCCTCACGCTTCTCGGTCTCAAAAACCTCCGGATTGGCCATCTGATACTCAAAGCGCGGACGCCGGACGCAGAGCACATCACATGGCTTATTCACTCGCAGAATTTCGGCTGACTACCATCGACAATGATGCAAAAATGCAAGGCTGCGACAAATCGACTAAGCACGGGGCACAAACTCTCGCCCTGTCGGAAGTTTTGCCCATCGGCCCATAGCCCACGATAACGCATGATCCGGATGATCATCACTGCGATGGTTTTATATCTGCCGCGATACCTGAGAGAACATTTGTTAAATCGCTCTTCCCACTAATTTCCGCCGCCGGCTAGCACTCGACTTCAATGGCCAACGTTTTCGTAAATTCTCCCTCACATTATCTCAAGCCCACGACTTACTCACGAATGCTGGTTCTCTGGTCAATAGTTCGATATTGTCATTGACAACAAGGCCGCCGGGCGCATCGTCATGAAGCTCTATGACGAAGTCGTCCCAAAAACGACACGAAATTTTCGGGAATTGGCGACTGGAATTCATGGATTTGGATATGAGGGCTGTGGTTTCCATCGCATCATCCCAGGCTTCATTCTCCAAGGCGGTGATTTCACGAAAGGCGACGGTACAGGCGGAAAGTCTATTTATGGAGGGCAATTTCCAGGTGATGGCTTTTCCGCTTCCCCCCCGCCCCCCGTTGTGTGTTTTCTCACTTTCTTCGGCCCAGATAGATGAGAACTTCCGGCTCAAGCACAGTAAACCAGGTCTACTTTCAATGGCAAATTCAGGCAAGAATACAAATGGCTCCCAGTTCTTTATCACCACCATCTCGACCACATGGCTCGACGGCTCGCACGTTGTTTTCGGTGAGAGCCTCCACTGGCAGAAAGGCCTAGTTCTTACTCTCTGAATAGGCGAAGTGATCGAGAATATGGCCTTAGTCAAGGACATCGAGGCCCGAGGCACACCGCAGGGTACCCCCAATGCAAAGGTCATAATTGCTCGATGTGGTGTTGTCTGACTAGTTTCTACTTATGGAAGACTTTAGACGATTCAGACCTTAATACCTACTACTGATTATTCTCTTACTGTGCACCCACCGCCTCTACAACAACGACGAAGCCAAAGCAACCTTTAGAACGTCCCTTGATTTCTTTCTGGGACAGTCCTCGGGATGACATAGTGCTTACAAATATACTGATGGTTACAGATCGGTAATCGCCGAATCTCTTAAAACGAAACAGATAACATCATCATTCGTGGTTCACTCTTTTCTTCTCTCATCATGTCTAACGTATTCGTAGGTTAAAGCAAACTTATTATTGAACCGAGCTTACGTTTAGCATAGTTCGATATCAAGGCCGGCAACAGCGACCTTGGGCGTATCGTCTTCAAACTTTATGACGATGCCGTCCCTAAGACCGCCAAAAACTTCCGCGAACTTGCGACTGGCCAGCACGGCTACGGCTACGAGGGATCCTCTTTCCACCGTGTCATCCCTCAGTTCATGCTCCAGGGAGGCGACTTCACAAAGGGCAACGGTACCGGTGGCAAATCGATCTACGGAGAGAAATTTGCTGGTGAGTTCCCTGAACCCTGAATTCTCTATCGATTGCTGAATCGTCTTCCTGATCAGACGAGAATTTCACGCTCAAGCACTCCAAACCTGGTCTTCTCTCGATGGCCAACGCTGGCAAGAACACCAATGGCTCCCAGTTCTTCATCACCACCGTCGTAACGTCCTGGCTCGATGGTGCCCACGTAGTTTTCGGTGAGTTCCCCTGGCATCCCCCCGATGTCTTTGGTTGACTTGAGTTGCTCAGGCGAGGTTGTTGAGGGATTGGAAATCGTCAAAGCCATCGAGAAGTTAGGTTCCGCGTCGGGCAAGGTCGCCCAAAAAGTGACCATCACCAAGTCGGGAACCGTTTAAAGTACCCAAGTTTGAACAAGCTGTTGTACATATATACAATAAGATTCATAAAGCTTGGACTGTATCCCTGTGTGGCCCTCAGAGAAACGTGGTCAGATATGTCACGAGTATGTTTGCAAGTAGTAGATAGATTCGGAACTTGACAGTGGGAGTTATTTGTGATAATCGGTGCTAATCATGGTAATCGATGATCACACTTGGTCACTGATCAGGCTTGGCATTCACTCTATAAATAACCAACGCTCTCAAGGCTTCGGCGCTTCAGCGGCTTCATCACCACTCCTCATCATTTTCAGTAACGTCATCATATTCTTTTCTTCGACCTTTCAGACTAACATCAAGTAAGTTACTTACTGTAAAGAATGGATCTCGTTGAGCCGACTCAGCCCACGGGGTGATGCTCAATGCAATAATGGCCACAGCCTGCTCTCGTGAAAGAGATACCATCATCATTCGTGATCCACTCCGTCTTTTCTCACCCTTGGCTAAGGTATACGTGGGTCCTCGAGCCGATTATCATCGAACAACATTGCGAACTCGTGTGTCAACCATAGTTCAACCACGCGCTAGCGATCGCATACTCTCCAAACTTTTTGACGACGTAGTTCGGACCGCCATAAACTTCCGAGCTCTTGCGACTGGCGAGATGGGCTGCGGCCACAAGGGATCCACTTTCCATCGGATTGCCCCATTTATGATCCAGGAGGCGACGGCAGCGGTGGCAAATCGATTTACGGAACGCACTTTGACGGTGTCTCCTGAACTCCGATCACCTGTCGGTTGCTAATTTCCGCGATCAGACGAGAACTTCATACTCAAGCACACCAAGCCCGGCAAGAACACCAACGGCTCGTTTTTGGTGAGTTGTTCATGTTCTCCTTCTTCGATATCGAGACGGCATGGCTGACGTTACTTGCTCAGGTGAGGTCGTCAGTGGAATGTATGTCATCAAAAGCTATCGAGACATATGTATGGTTCTCGGTCGGGCAAGCCCACCAGAACGATCACCATCATGGATGAGCTTGAACAAGTTGTTGTCCCATAGTTTACCAGGGGTAGGTTACACTCATTGGATAGGAAGGATATCGTAGTTCTAGTTTTGCGCCCAAGACACACGTTCATGCTTGGTCGCCTGTACAGTTCGAGTTTGGATTGCATACATGCTACAGGTACTCCGTCTCCAATAGCCAACCTTATGCATATGAAAATCGATCAGTAAGTTACACTGCTACAGGGCTGCACAGGAAGCGAAGCCATGGTGAAGGCTATGAAGCTTCGCAGCATCTCCCCCCAGAAAGCCAAGACAATCATGATCTGCAATTCAGATAAGATCAAGTCAAATACAAAGTCTACCACCACCTGCCTGAGGACCCTGAAGCGTTCATTTTCCTTCAACTGCCGCTGGTGGTCAATGTCTAGTCAATGGAGTTACCCTGCATAACCCTGCATAACCCTGCATAAGCCCTGCGGAATTGAATGTATGACAGTAAACTAGCAGTCACGGACTTACTGCCGCCGGATATGGCTTTGTCCTTTACCTCTCTTCATGATCATCTTCCCTCCAAAATACCCTTTCTACTGGTAACTGCGCATGTGCTTGAGGATATGTAAGTATGTATAGCAGTTGGCGAATGCTAGTGTGTCAATTTTATTTATTGAATTGTGATCAGGCGCCCAGAGTGGACCTCGGTCCTGAAGCTTCAAACTTGAAGTCTGATCGTCAGACTCATTACCACCTCAGACTTGGAGCCACTCGTGCACTCTCCGATGATGACCCCTTTCTCACTTGGCAACTGGTTTCTCGTGCACTTGACAGGTGGTGCTTATCTCGCGATAGAGATCACTTGGAGATCACAAACCTTCGAAGCCGCATAGTTCAGTGATTTTGATGGCCGCTCGCCGCCCCTGATATCGCAGAAGATCGCAGAGTTACAAGTAAGGCGTGTCCGGTGCTCGAACGGGGCTGCATTCCCTGTGGCTTGCCATCTAAAAGGGTTCTTCCTGTACTTCCATTCTGCTTCAACCCACGACTGACGCACTGTTATGCCAGCAGGAACTTGCAGCCAGCGGCAAGTCTCGGAAACGACCCACCTCTTGCCTCGACCTGCACTGCCGACTGCCTCGAAATCATCTGGGATTGACCTTGACGACGTACATGACGACGGTCAGCGCTCAGAATCGTACCTGAGCTCACTATGTATTTACTCGTTGAGCAGGAGGCCGATCCAAAAAAGATGCCTCAATCAAGGAGCACGAACTAGGTGCGTACCTTCGTCGTCGTCGCCGATAGACACTCATTCTCTGCACACATGCAGGGGTCTTCAGCGCCGTATTCCTCATATTCAACTGCGTGATTGGCACTGGGTATGGTCCACCCTCTTCCTTATCGGGCCTGGAAGCTCAAGCTCCACTGCTCACTATCTCCACACAGAATATACGCGACGCCAAGCATCATCCTACGCTGTGCGGGCAGCATCGGCGTAGCACTTCTTCTATGGGTGGCAGGGGCCCTTCTGGCATTCACAGGGACCGTCGTGTACATGGAGCTGGGGACCGTGAGTGTAGTAACCACATAAACGGCTTCGTCACCTAACCACTTTTTCCCTCCTTCCCTCCCTCTCTCTCTCAGGGTCTTCCGCGTAGCGGCGGTGAGAAGAATTACCTCAAGTTCATGTATAGGAGCCCGCCGTTCTTGACGACATGCATGTTTGCCTCGTACGCGTTGCTCACAGTCCGTCTTTTCGTTTGTGTTCTATCTCTTATCCACAGGCCAACTTAGAACATAGAGAACCCAAGCCGCGAATAGCATCGTATTCGGAGAATGTAAGTGCCTGATATGTTTTGCGGAACTCCGTGTGACATTTGTTGTTTTTATAGACGTCGCGCATGCGCTATCACTGGAACCATCGCGTTTCAACATCCGCGGCATCGCTCTTCTATGCTTGACGTTCTGCTTTCTAGCTCATGGGGCTACACCCGCTTTCGGGATTCGGCTGCAGAACCTATTGGGACTGTCCAAGATGTTGGTACTATGGGCGATCGCGATCGCAGGCGTGTTTTGTCTCTTCGGCGTCCCCGGGTTTACCGTGGATCCGCAGTACCAAGCGCCCGACAACTTTGCTTGGTCAAAGTTCTGGGAAGGGAGCACGCAGACAAGTCCTAATGCGATTGTCACCGGCTTGTTCAATGTCTTATGGTTAGTCAAGATAGCATCTAATCATAACGTAAGATTGCGGCGAGCAAGCGCCCGCTGATATCTAATTGCTTATAGGTCGTTCAATGGGTATACCTACGTCAATCAGGTGTTGGGCGAGGTTCGAGACCCCGTACGGACGGTCCGGCGCGCTGCCCCTTTGGCCATGTTCCTTGCAGCCATGACCTACCTCGTAGTCAACGTTGGATACTTTGCGGCCGTTGCTAAAGTGGACCTTTTGGACAGCGGGAGAATCGTTGCGTGCGTCATCTACCCTTGTCTTCTATAAGGCGATATCCATTCATGCTTTATGATGGGGGCGTAGGGCGCTTTTCTTCAGAAATCTTTTCGGGCCGACAACTGAGACCGTAAGAATGATGAGAACCCTTCCTCGCAAACGGCTAACCAATATTCGCCCGACAGGCCCTCAGCGTCATCATTGCGATGTCAGTTTTGGGTAACGTACTGGCTGCTCTATTCACGCATGCCCGAGGTATGGTCTGGATCTGTTCTCCTGCCATCCCTTATCTGACGAAGGCTCATTCAGTAATTCAAGAACTCGGGCGCGAAGGCGTTCTTCCCCGATCCTCTTTCTTTGCCAGCACAAGACCCTTTAATGGACCAATGGCCGCATTATTCACCCAGTATTTCATCTCCACAGTATTCATGTTGGCTCCCCCGCCGGGCGACGCCTACCTCTTCATGATCAGCTGTGAGCATATCGAGTGCATGCTCACTCCCGTCTTAACTGACCCACGATAGTGTCAACTTACTCAATCGCAAATGTCAATATGATCGTCTCCTTCGGCCTTCTTCTGATGCACACCTCCTCGTACCGCGAATGGGACTGGCAGCCCCCTTTCAAGGCACCCAAGTTCGTCATTGTCATATTCTTTATCTCCAATGTCTTCCTCGTCACGGTTCCCTTCCTGCCACCAACCATCGGATCGAGGTCGTATGAGTTCCTCCCGTACTGGGTAAGCTATTATTTACCCCAGTTCTCGACAATTTCTAATACAATTTTGACTTCAGTCACACATAGCCGCAGCGGGCGGGGTGGCGCTGATAGGGTTCATGCATTGGTATCTGATGTACAAGGCTCCATCGGAACGCCATGGCTACAAGCTGGAGTGCGAGGTTGTAGATGATGGCATGATGTCACGATATTCTAGTGGCTCGGATTGACCTACGCCTTGAATTTTAGAAGCTGCCGACGACTTGAGCGTTTCACCGTCTTCTGTTGCTGCTCAATTGCACACAGACGAAACATCACACACGATCGCGCAGGATCGAGATGTTTACGACCGGCAACAGCTGCATCGCCCACTTGTTGCGTCCACGAAGTCACGACCCTTGTATAAATATACCCATGCACTATTACATTACTATTATGGTATTATGGTGCCCTGCCACCCCAAATATATAGCGAAGGTCAGACAGTCTGTATCTTCGGAAGCCTTGCCTGCAGCAAGCTACAGGAAGCACCTCCGCATGCGTACATCACGCTACTAAGAAGTGAATTTATATATTAGCCTGACAATCTAATCCGGTAAACGTACTTACTCTTCTTCCAGCCAAATACATCCTCAGGTATGCGGGCCGGTACAAATTCCCCATTGATAAAGAGTCTAGGCTGGCAACAAGTACGACCTCGTACTGCCAATTCTATCTATAAATTGAGATATAAAACACTATCAGCCATGGAGCCCCTTCACTGGCAAAAGCGGACGCCACAACTACCCTCACCCGAGGAAGTGTTTCCTCCATCCTTCTTGATGTCGTTCGGCTAGTGACGAAGCTACACGTGTAAACGATAAAACTAGGTCTTTTGCGCATGTCTAAAGGCACTACCAGGGTTCGAACCTGGGTTACGGGAGGTCGGGTGATAAGACTGATCAAAATCCCGAGTGATAACCACTACACTATAGCGCCTGCACTGTGGCGTAGGTATGATTGATTCTGAGACCGCACTAATGGCAGGGATGACAGTGTTGTTAGGTCATTGAAGTGTCGAGTTTTAACCGATCTGGCCTGACCTCATTCATCGAAATGTAGAGAAGTACACCCTGAGGGGCCCTCACAATGACCATCAAGTGCAATGAAAGGTAACGGTCTTTGGCAGTATCCTGAGCTTGGAGTACGTAAAACAAGGTTGATTATCTCGTTACTTTCAACGTAGGTCACATTAGAGTATGGTGGTTACTTATGCATCCTGCTTTCCGTAGCGATAAGCAACTGGACGGACAGGGATTCACCTGCACCTCCATAGCGTCCAGTCCATGTATGTCATAGTACCTGCACCCCTGGACCTCCCAGGTTCAAAGAGAAGTACTAGATACAGATTCAAATGTCAATACTGAGATACAAAATATGAACCTGCAGGTGTATTCGGAGCACAATCACTGAAGTTCTGGGTATAGGAGACAACGCGGTAGTACAAAACAGGAGTCCTACTGCAGCCCTGAGAACCAGAACAAACAGTAAGTGGCCAACTCTCAACAGCTTGAAACCTCCGGACAGGCAACAAGGCCACAAGACTTGTGCGAATGACTGAAGGAGGGAAAGGAAGCGAAGTCCGATTCTTTAGCGATACAACAAAACATGGTGAGTAAATACAGATCAAAAACACCAGCACAAGTGCCGACAAGTATATGTATGTATAAACGACAGTACTGGAACTGTCCAAAGATGAACGTCACATGAAATAATGTTCATATGTGAAATCGTGGTTGCCTGACTGTACTAATTTGAACCACCTTTCCCCTTCCCTACTCAAGCCGCCCAAAACACAGAGCACAAGCACCCCCACAACACATGACGAACCAAAACACACTGTCGGCCATAACACCAATAATCATGGCGCCGTTGCCCTCGGAAGGGGTGGAAGTGGTGCTGGAATTCACGGTGCTGGAGGAGAAGCTGGGTGTGGAGGTGGGGTACGTGGATCTGAGCACTTTGATCTTGCAGGTTGGGAGGTCATGTAGATCTGCCAGGGAGGAAGTTAGTTGGGATTGGAAGGGAATTGGATGAGGGGGGAGAGGAGAGGGGAAATGCACAGACGGAGGTTGGGGCATCAGGTCGAGGGGAGGGTAACATGCAAAGCGAGAGATGTAATAAGGGTATGTATCGAATGAAGTAGGCGCGTATGGCCGAGACACTCACAAAAAGAACAAAGGAAATGATAACAAGAGAATAGAGGCTCATGTCACTCCAGCCAGAAGTCACAGATGTCGGCGAACTGGGTGGTATATCCTATGCCCGGGGCAGCAGAGAGCCCATCCGGCAAGATAGTCCTCAAGAAGTCAGAGATTGTTCTGGGCGCTGACAATCATAATGAGCGTTGTCTGGACTTTCGGGTCCTATGAGGGGGGGTTAGTTGAGTCATAGCGGACGTGTAAGGAAGGGGAAATGATCGAGTGCGAGGGAAGGGGATGATATCAATTAATAAAAGTAAATAAGTGCTGGATGTAGGGGATGGGAATCGTGGAAAGGGGATGAGGAGAATCCAAATAGGAGGGCTGGGGTATGACAAGAAAGAGGAGAGGAAGGACACATGTTGTTGGTGACGAGGATGGTAAAGAAAGTCCTTGAAAAGTTGCCCCACAGCCGTCTGTTCAAATTTCGATGGCTCATAGGCTGGCCTATGCGATATCGCAGCGGGCTCCTGCTTGCGTGCTTTATAGGCTTAAGATAGAAGCGAGGGAAGGTGGGTATGCAAACCTTGCCGCTTTAAAAGGTACTCATTGCACTTCAAGTTGATGATCATTGTTGCCATATTATGCACATATGTGACGAGGCTGGAGCGAGTTTGGGTTTTCTCCCGAGGGTGCATTTTGTGAGAGCAAGTAAATTAGGGGTTGGAGAGGTATGGGTAGTGCCAAAGCAAAATTCAGGTCGGAGGCATTGACCATGTTCATGATGTTCAATGTTCATAACAGTTCATAACATAATTTTGCTGAGTTTCAACAAGCACAGGCTTCAGACTTCACTGCCTGTGCTCACAGATTTTTCTAGAGAAACATGGTTTAGATACATGTTTTAGGATAAATAATTAATGTTTATTTAGAAATATTTCAAATATCAATCTAGAAACAGACTGCAAACATGTTTTGTGTTGCTGAGCT